>BPLR01007365.1:0-62857 GCA_021605095.1 Caerostris extrusa
AGCACAATGAAACTTCTAAGAAGTGGGTGCACTTAGATAATCACATAGAAATACAAGATGCAAAATGCTTTCATAAAACAGCAATGTACTTCAGAATAAAAACCAGAATGGGTACGTCACCAGATAAGTGAATGCGCAGTTTTATTAATAAATGTATATAACAAATTAAAAAAAAAGTAACACAATTAACAAAAATACAAGTGAACTTCGGATACATGTCCTTTCAAACACTTGGACTTCCTACTTGAATTTAGTCTGTCCTGTGCCATCTCCTTCATCTTCCGGAATCTGTACTGTTCTTTCACGAGTCATGACGGCTGCCTAGAAAGAGCCCCTCTCAGATAACCACTATTGAGATTCATTCTAGAGCGTCCAAAAAGCTATGGGCATCAAATATCATTACGAGTATAGGCACTGTGTGACTAACCCATTGCACTCTGCAACCTTGTAAATCAGACATATATCCGCTAGTGGCACACTCTTATGGTCACCCATTTTATCGCCGCTGTAAAAATAAAGTCTCTGTAAGAATCTCTGCAGTCGAACACTCCAGTTCCCATACAATATCGTCTACTGCATCTTGAAAGCATTGTTACGTAATTCCGAGTCGTTTAGGTGTACCTACCCCCTTCTAGAAGTTCATACACTTGCTGCTGAGTTACTCTGTATATCCAAAAGGAATATTTTTGCTAAACATATCTAGAAGAAATGACTTCACTGGATTGACATAGCGCGGTTTCCTCTTCCATTAAAAGTGTTGGATATCCATTTCGTAATCTAATCAGATGTTTCGTTGAATAATTTGACAGGGTTTAGTATCTCAGTAGCTGGAAAAATTTTCGCAGTAGTGTAATCTGCAGTAGCATCTTGGTTGTTGATGTTGTTGGAATGTTAATCCTAGTCGGAATCAAATTCATCAACGAAAAGGGGAAGCCAACTCCTCAATGAGATTCTCTGTAATTTTTAATCTGGGATGAGCATCCCTTGATATAAACTTCTGATGGGTTTTTCATAATCATCCTCGAATTGAACAGGACTTTCCTATCGTGTCTAACCCTGGCATAGAGTAAGCGATTTGTAACATTAGTAGATTTTGATAATAAGCGATTTGTAACATTAGTAGATTTTGATAATAAGCGATTTGTAACATTAGTAGATTTTGATAATAAGCGATTTGTAACATTAGTAGATTTTGATAATAAGCGATTTGTAACATTAGTAGATTTTGATAATAAGTGATTTGTAACATTAATAGATTTTTGATAATAAGCGATTTGTAACATTAGTAGATTTTGATAATAAGCGATTTGTAACATTAGTACATTTTGATGATAAGCGATTTGTAACATTAGATTTTGATAATAGATTTTTTGATTTTGATAATAAGCGATTTGTAACATTAGTGGATTTTGATAATAAGCTATTTGTAACATTACTAGTAATACTTGCTAGATTTTGAATCGAACTCATTTCAAACCGCTTATTTGTTTCACCATTCAAAGAGAAAGTCTTCACCAACGAAGCTTGTTTTTAAACATTATATTGGTAGTTCTTAAGTTTTTTTGGCTATTCTTTTTGTTATTAAATTTTAGATTTCAAGTAGCACTCATTAGTGAAGTTAAGGGGAAGAATTTTTTTAAATGATTGTGAAAAGAAGATAATTTTTTTTTAATGCAGAACATTTACTTTTCTAATAACTTGGCATATATTATTTGATAAAAATAATTTTCTAATGCAAAAAGTCACACTTTACTATTCGTTGGCACATAAGCCTAGTAGTTCATTGACCATTTCACAAAGGGAATATCACTTCGGTTGGTCAATTATTTATAATGAACATCTTCAGGGAGCTTATGGCTAAATTGCCACTCTGACCATTAACCAAAATGAAAATGAATGATTGTCTGGCCTATTAAGAATCTTCGTGTTCACCTCTGTGTAAATACTGAGATTTCTCTAGATCTGATTATTATCTCTAGAGTAGCTCAGTTCAAATCCATATCAGTCTATGGGAAATAATCATCGGGTTCTCTGCCATGTACAAAAAGTATTATAGTGTAATTTATAATTTTCTTAGAAATGTATCCCCTATATGAGGTAATTTGTTTTAAAATAGGATATATGTAGTAAAAGGTATACTATGGTAGAGGGGTCGGACATTGTACTCACACTTTCCCCACAATGCGGAACAACACAACTAAAGATGCCCGACTCGTGGCTCAGTGGCAACGTGGGCGATGGTGAGCATTAGGGCTGAGGTTCCATCGGCTAGAGCAGGGGTTTCCAAACTACGGCCCGTCCGGCTGGCCAGTGTCATCAATCCGGCCCGCGACAGCGAATAGCTTACTGTTGCTGTAATAAGTTGGATAAAAAAAATACAGAATAATAATAACTCGGTTTTATTGACTTGCTAGGTAAAGTTTAATGACAAGCATAAAACGCAGAAAATTTAACTTAAGCATAACAACTAACAAATGATTGAAATGAATCCCACTAACATTATAAACTAGTCAACATCCCGCAGTTTCCCTCGGTAGTTATGTTGGGGTAAAGAGTATCGCATATGTATCGATGTTTGGAATGTATATATCCTGAATCAAACATACTATTTTTATCTTGAAAATACCTCAGGAACGCTAAAAAGGAAAAGTTAAATTAACTCGAATGAAACCGCGGGGTATCCACTAATGAATATAAATACTAATGAGAAATACTTAAAAATACTAATGAGATTTATGTAATTGTGATTTTTCACTCACAGTAGTTTGTAGTTAGCAAGCGTATGCTCGCTCAGAGCGCGTACACGAACAGAAATTATAGATAATGGCAGAAAAATTAAAACAGTTTTGGCCCTTGGTACTTACTGGAGTAAACAGTATGGCCCTAAGCCTGGAAAGTTTGGAGACCCCTGCACTAGAGAATTGATGGCGTTTGTGATGTTCAGAAATCAGACTTCTACCTATGGGTGCTCCTTCCACAATAGAAGCTGTCCTCCCTTTCCTTCCTTCCAAGGATAGACTACTCATGGGGTGTCCGTCCCGTGCTGCCTAACACTGAGGATTCGTCAAAAGAAACATCTGCAAGATTCGTAATTTCCTCCTTGCTACCTCGAGCCCAACATAATGATTTTCCGGCTAACGAATTTATGTGTCCACATACGATATAAACTCGTAAGCGATTTATAATCTAGTTTCCTTAATGCGGAAATTTAACTTACTATCCACTGAATATAAATATTTCTATTAAGATAAATATTTAATTCTCATAAAAATATAACTCCACATATGCATGGGGGAAAATCTGTTTTATGCAATGAAAAAGATAAAGATCTGGTTAAAATTAAAACATTTTAATTATTTATATAAAATCGAAAACCAACAAAACTATTTTAAGAAAACAGTTATCCAGAAAACAATTTTAAAAATAAAATTTCGAAATTTAATTAAGTTTTATAAATATTTTTTAAAAATAATCAATTTTTTTTTTTCATTGAATAGCGGTTCAGAATAAATATAATTATAAATAATGCCCAATAGTAATTTTTTTTATTGTTCTAGATTATTTGAAAACCTAATTATCTCATATAAATAGCATTTGTAAATGGTTTTATTTTCTTTTAACAGCTAATTTTGAGGTTTTTAAAAGAAGAAATTAGATTTGAACCTTACAGGCGAATGCACTTATAATAATGATAATGAATCAAAAAATTGCAATAAAATAGAAAACACTGAATAAAATTTTTTTTTTAATATTTTATTTTCTTATACTAAAGTTAGATCATTTTTCCAATTTAATTTTTCTTAAAAATTTAGAAAAGTTTTCAAAAAATTACGAATTAATTTTTTTTAAATAAAATACACTTACGAAAAGGCAGACCTCGTTCAGTAGTGCATCATTAATTCATTTTTTCTTCTCCGAAATTGGACAATACACTTTAAAAATGTTTCGTATTACAACTAAAAACTTTTTGTTTTTATTATGATAGAAACGGAAAACAAAGAAAATAATTTTTTCGTTTGAATTTTTTATTTATTTATTAATTTATTTTTTTTTTTTTTTTTTTTTGTAAATTAAGTTCATATCCTTTTTTAATAAATGTTAAAGAATAATCATAATAATAAAATAATTTTTAATAATGACCCAATAATTTTTTTCAATTTAGTCATCAAAAATTGAAGATATCAATTATGCAGTTTATTCCCTAGAGAGTAAAAAATCATGCCTATTGCCTTATCTGTTAAAATTCATTTTCAAGAATATTCAATTATACAGTTTTTTATGATAACTGGTTCGTATATGCAGCTTGCAGTACGATAAATCCCCAATTCTAATGTATTACTTGACGTTAATGATAAATTCGTGTTTAATAAATTAATTAAATATTGATTCTAGAAGTTTTTAACTTTCAAGCAGATATATAAAACCATTTTTCGATTATTATTATTTTTATTTTTCATACATCTATGCGTTTAGTTCATGAATTCGGGGAGATTGTTCACTTCATTAACTGGGCTGAAAAGTTCATAGGCTGACACATAGATGGCGCTCACTAGTATTAAATCCATATGATTTTACTTTCCTTCAAAAGACACGTGTATAAATTTGACAGATGTTGCATTATTAGTATGTGAGTTATAGCATTTTTAGTGAAGCAACTTTTGTTAGTTTGAAAAAAATGGATAAAAAGTTAATTTCGTGCTTTTTGGCAAAAAAAAAAAAAATACTATTGAAGCCAAGGCTTGGCTTGATAAACATTATTCAGACTTTGCACCAGGAAAATCAATCGTAGAGAAGAGGTTTGCTAAATTTAAACGAGGCGAGCACCGAGGACGATGCACGCAGTGGACGCCCCAAAGAGGCTGTTACAGACGAAAACATCAAAAAAAGTCCACAAAATAATTTCTGATAATCTTAAATAATTTTGAGCCTAAAGATAAAAGGAATGTGTTGGACATATCATGAATGAATATTTGGATATGCGAAAGCTCTGTTCAAAGTGGGAGCCACGCGAGCTCACAATCGACCGAAAACAACAACGAATTGATGATTCTAAGCAGTGTTTGGAGCTGTTCAACCGTAATAAACCCGAATTTTTGCGTCGATACGTGACATTGGATGAAACATGGCTCCATCATTTCACACCGGTGTCCAATCGACAGTCAGCCGAGTGGACTGCACGTGATGAACACTAAAAATGCTATAACTTCACTAAAAATGCTATAACTAATAGTGCAACAGCTGTCAAATTTATACACGTGTCTTTTGAAAGTTAGGACTAACTAAAAATCATATGGATTTAATACTAGTAGCGCCATCTATGTGTCAGCCTATGAACTTTACAGCCCACCTGTCACAGCGACACCTCGTCAGAGAGTATATTTCTGTTCATATAATGGTAGTTAATAATGCCGTCTCTAATTAAAACGAACTCCCTCGAGAAGATTTGCCCCATTCCCCCACTTCCTAGAATCCAAAGGAAGGATTTTCAGGCATGCTGATTTGTCTTTCTGTTGCCAGCATGAATAAAAGAATGTCAACCTTCAAACTGCACAATTTCTGTTAATTTTCAAATTCAGCGCTTTTAAAGGAAATATTCTCCAGATTGAATCCTGATGGCTAATTGGCAAGCATTTTGACCTTCGGTACCACAGGCTTCAGGTTCGAGTCCTGGCAGTGGTATGCATGTTTGTTAGTGGTCGGTATCCACGTTAAGCTGTAGGTTCCGGTCTATTTAGCCTAAAGTGTGCACAAAATTACCGTAGAGCCACAAACCAAAACCTCCAGATTCATTTATTTTTACAATATCTAAAATTGCTCTTTTTTTTTAATAAGGTCACCGCTATCTGTTTGATAGAGAGAACTTAATTCGAAAACTGACAAATGATGCTTTTTAGGAAGAATGTGTAGGCACTCTAAATCCTTAAACTTGGTATCGTTAATTTTTTTTTTTTTTTTAAATCCTTGGATTTAACTTGGAATTTTTTAGAATCTGAAGAGAATAATGCTTTCCTGTCTAGAAACATTGTGTGGGCACTCTAAATCCGTACACTTGGAATCGTTGGATTGTTTGGCATCTATTGGATTTAACGGAAGAGGGTGAGATTCTTTCCCTCAAAATCCTTATTTGGGATTATTCGTTTTAAGTTGTTGGTCGCAACATGTGGGAAGCGATATGACAGCGTCCCATAATTATCATGGGTAACATTGAGTCTACTTTAACATGACTTTTTCTGTTGCGATGAGCAACCCACCGACGAACATGAAGAGAATGCATAGCCTTATTCGGGAGAACATTTCATTGGTGACCCTTCAAATGACCCTAGAGAGCTAGGGTCTGAGTCATTTTTGTCTTGTTCTCACTTTGGGCAATCCACCGAGACAGGACCTGCAGTTTATGATGTGGTTTGGCTTGTCGCTCTCTAGTAAACATCCATACCACCACCAGCATTCGAACCTGAACCCTTTATACCAAAGACCAGAGCGCTAGCCATCAGGTCGCGAAGGATTTTTAATAAACCTGAACATTTGTATGACTAACTAACTAACAATGCGAGAAATAATCGATAATACAATGGGAGTCGTAATCTAACAATGCAAGACGCTTTATTCACGTTGTCAGCAAATTCAAACTAACCTGAAATACTGCAACAACCTGCTTTACTGCAAGCTAGACGTTTGTTTGTGACTAATCCTCAGTGTCCTGCAGTGCGGAACAGACATCCCATGAGTGATCTACTCATGGATGGAGGGAAAGGGAGCAACTTCTGTTGTGATGGAGCACCCGTAGGTAGAAGTCTGACTTTTGCCCCGTGTCATAGGAGACTCTTACAGTCATAGGAGACCGGGATCTACGGCTTAAAGTGGATTCCGAACCACTGCAAACATCCGTGGCACCACCCGAAACCTGTGGCACATAATGGCAGAGCGCTAGCCACTCGATCATTCAGGCCAGCAAGCTAGACGTGCACGTTACTACTGGTCCCCGAGTCGGACTTTTACGCCGATATGATTGTTAAGGATTTCAGACCAAAAGATCAAGCCTTAGGAAAACAATATCACTAATTGTAAAAATAT
Source organism: Caerostris extrusa (assembly GCA_021605095.1). Taxonomy (NCBI): domain Eukaryota; kingdom Metazoa; phylum Arthropoda; class Arachnida; order Araneae; family Araneidae; genus Caerostris; species Caerostris extrusa. The sequence goes on from BPLR01007365.1 coordinate 7,075, forward strand.
ATAATAATTTAAGCATAATTAAACTTTGATTTAAAGTTTTTCTAGTTTTAGATAAATAAATGTTTATGCTAAATTTTCACATAAAGCAGTCTGCGCAATCTTCTTTTCGATAAAGATATTTACACGGAGAAAACACTCTTTCAACACACATTGGGTAAGTTTCGATGCATTATCGAGGTTATGGTTTCACGATTCGGTATTCCGAAGCCATCATTGGCGATAATTTACCAACGCTTAAAAACACATTTTTAACCCGAACACGGACAATTATTTTCTATCCAACAACCTACAACGACAGGTACGTACTCTCTGTAAAATTATCACGAACCAACTCAATCATCCAACTTGACGTCAAAAATAAACATCTGACGTCATCCAACAAATTATGCTATCCTGATATCGTAAAATATGTCAATTATAAAAGGTTTAAAATTATAAACTCTGCACACCTTTAACTTGCTAAAATAAACGATTTATAGTGTTTTAAAAAATACATGCAAGTATAATGTCCAATAAAGTCAATATTTTATAGTAATGAAGAATCAATACTTAAATGATAACATTTAAAAATTATATTAATAATGAACGGTTTTATTAGACTGAAAAAAATAATATATCTACAATATGATGCGTAAAAGCCAAAAAAAAAAACCCAATTTCTGTTAGAGCTTTAAAGTATAAAATTCATATATTTTTTAAAATTTAAGAACAGTAATTAAGAATAGTTAAGAATTATTAACAGTAGTTAAGAATTATTTACTATTTGTTTTCCTTTTTTAAATCTTTTTATTTAATTTTAGTTCAATTATTACAAAAAAGAATTTGTAATTTACTTTTATGTTTGTGAAAATATTGTTTATATTAATAATTGAATATATCATTTGAATTGATATCCTTTAAAATCTATAAAGAGATTATACATTATTGTTATAAACTATGCCAGCAATGTTGGTAGAAATCATTACAGTTCTAATTTATTCCATAATTATTAATGAATAGGTTTAAAAATGTTCTGCAATTTCGTACAAAAATTTTTTTTTTTTTTTTTATTAATCACTCCTCACCTAGGAGGAAAAAAAACTACTGTCCAAAAACTACTAAGCTATTTTCTTTGTTTGGAGAGCAGAGTGGCCAGGAGGGTTTCTGAATTTTGGGATCTAGATTCGAACTCCGACTAGTGAATTCGGAAACTGAAAACTTACTAACAAAATTTAGTAAATCCGGCTAATATTTTTTTTTCTTATCCTCCTCTGTAGACAGCTACATCTAGACCAAGTCCAAGAACCCATGTGGAAGTAGGAAAGGGGCAGGACAGCTTCTGCAGTGACGGAGTACCTGTAGGTAGAATGTAGGGAGGGCAGTGCCTTCCAGGAGCACTTTTAGAGGAAACTATAACGCAATTGCGTACCGTATGGGAGCTCCCACCTCACGAGGCAAAACGCTGAACATCACAAACGCCATCGAGCCTTCTCGTTTTTTTTGTTTTTTTTTTTCTACAAGAAAGCCGCCAGCGTATTGAGCCTCCGCCCTAATGCTCACTAGCGACGTTCGTTGCCACTAATCACGAGGCGGGCACCCGACTGATGAACACTTTTGTGCTTATTGCACGATAGAAAACCGGGAAATTTATCGTTGGGCGCGAGGAGGAGAGCGCTAACCCCTAAATGTAGTTCCAAAGAATGTATCTTCGAAATTGTGGTAGTGGAATTCTGGATAATGCTGAATTTGCTACATTTTGCACATTCTAAAAACGATTGACTAAATGCGGTACTCTGAAATGCTCTCGTCTGTGACTGGCTTTGCGAATATTTCTCACTACTACGTAGAATATCTAAACATATCTCCTACTACTACTAGAAATCACTACTATTAAAACTTTAGCTCTAATTTTATCCAAAAGTATATTAGAAAGAAATATTGATATACAGCAAATTCAATGCATGGTAGCCTTTTCAACCATTCCTTAATTTAGCGCAATTGTCTTCTTTTCTTAAATCAAGGAAGTCAGATGAAAATCTTAAACCTAAATAATATTCTTTCTCACTAACTTCATTCATTGTTTTAGATTTCCTGTTGAGTGCTTCCTAGAGGTGCTTCCGAACCTACATAATTTTTTTCTTTAATTTTACATTATCCATTTTTGTTCTCATTTAGAGGAAACATTATTACAGATACGCATGCGCAATTTTATGCATGCGCGCTAGGGAGAAAATTTGTTTATGCAAAAACTCTTAATAATATTGAATAACTTGACTCAAACGATTTTTAAAATTATTTTTCAAACTAAGGATTTGTAACCCTAAAACAAATAAAAGATTCGTTTCGTTTTAGGTCCTTATGTGCGAGAGAAATAAAAAAACACGCTTTTTTTTTCCCCTCGTACCAAAAATTGCATACATAGATGAAAAAAAAAGCATTTAAAATTATAAAATTTCATAAATATTCATTCTAGTACAAAATTTTATGTACTCGTGCTGAGTTTTTTTTTTTTTTTTTTTTTTAATATTGGTGCCAAAAAATAATTAAAATATGAATTTAGTGAATATAATTATTGTACACAAAAAAAAAAAAATTTAAAAATATAAATTCATGATGTATTTTAAAGGGTTACTATCTGGCTTACAGTATTTTGTTGTTGTTGTTATTGTTGTTCTTATTTAATACTACCGATAATTATACGCAAAATAAGCATATTAAAAAAGAGATATGATAGATGTTGATGAACCAAACTCCCTCAGAATTTGTATCAATAAAATTATTTTATTTATTTTTTATTTATTATTATTATAATAATTATTGGTTCACTATCTCTTATACTTTCATTATTTCATATTAAACGTAAAAAAGAAATCATTATTATAGATAATTATAAGTTTTTACATTTCATAATTACTCGTAATTATGCGTTTGTATATTTCATTTTATATGTAACAAGAAGTATATAAATCGTAATTAATCCCACAATTGTACTTAAAAGGAAAAGTTTTACGCCTATATCACGCTAAATAAATAATTAAAAATAAAATAATTTATATATATTTTTCATCTAAAACAAGTTTTTTTACTTTTTAAACGGCCTACATTATTAAACCACTTCTAATTTAACATAGTATCAGGCTTTATGCAATAATAATTGATTATATTTGTCGATGCTACGTAATATATTATATAACTACACATTTCAATTCTAACTGTTTCTACCCTTTTTATTTTAATAAAAAATGCTTACTTATTTATTTACGAAATTTAAAAGTTACTAGTTTACATAAAAATAAAATTTTTTATTACTTACTATTAGAAAGGAAAATAATAATATTATTGGAAAGAAAAGGGACACCAGAATAAAGTTAAAACATTGTTCTTAATAGATTTTTGCTTTTAAATGCCTTTTTTTTCAATTCCTTCTATTTGCTCACACTCTCCCTATATATATATATATCTTGTTCAAATTTTCAATCGTTCATAAAATACTTTTTATTCATCCACTCAAGTTCAAATACATTTTTTTTGAACTTGTAGTGGATGACACTGGATGTTGATATAGTTTTTTCAATTATTAATTAATTAAATTTAATTAGTTAATTTTGGTTTTTTTACATTTAAGTTGCATGTATCTACCAATAGATGGCGCCCGATAAACTTAAAAAAAATGAATGAAAATTATTTATAAAGCACTTTCTGCAATAGAGTGAAAAAATAGTAGGAATTGACTTTTAAAATTTTTTTTTATGTTACTTGTTTATTTACGAAAATTAAAATTACTAGTTCACATAAAAATAAAATGTTTTAATACTAACTAATAGAAGGGAAAAATAATATTATTTGAAAGAAAAGGGACACCAAAATAAAAAGTTAAATCGTTGTTCTTAATAGCCTTTTGCTTTAAATGCATTTTTTTCTTTTTATTTAAAATTAAACAGGCAATCGTGACATATTTACTTAACTATCATGCAATCAACAAATAATTGATACAAACTAATCTGTATTTCTCAAAAAAAAAAATAGAAAATTATATTCAATTAATATGGATTAGTGCTTTCACATTATCACAGCAGCCATATCGAAAATGATTAGCTGTTCCATTAAGAACTCAAACACATAATCAAAATTCAAAAGCATGCTTTTATTCTGTTGTTTGCGGAAAAGTTAGATCGATTTAGTTAGTTTTTTTTTTTTTGCTATCTGGTCGTGGGCATTGCAATTACGAGTCAAACTTGCATATAAAAGAAAAAAGGTGCTTAAAATGTAAATGAGAGAATTGGAATTTTAAAACGTCTTTTCAGTATTTGCGTCGTATATTTCCTTTTGTTTAAATCGCTTTTGTTATGTAAGCGCAACTTACTTTATGTCCGAGTGCAATAATCATTAATGTCAGGTTTTAAGCTTCGTATTTTATTGTCTCCTTGTTTTGAATGTATTGATATGCTGTTGTAACACTCTTGTGTAATAAAGAAAAAAATCTTTAAATTGCATTTCAGTTAATATTTTAACTATAGACTGTCTTACCTATTTGCAATGATTTTTGTTTTATTTAATATAAATCAACGTACCTTTTTTGAAAGATTTTTATATTAGAGAGTTTTTTTGCATAACGTTTTTATCGTCTGATTTTTTTCTTCCTAGCGCATGCTCATAGGAAACATTGTACCTATTGCGCATGCGTATCTGTAATACTGCGCTACTGAGCTATTCCTATGAGCATGCGCGCTAGGAAGAAAAAATATTGAACGATAAAAAAACGTTATGCAAAAATTCGCTATTATCTTCTAATATTAAATCAAATAATAGCTTTTCGAACTTTTGAATTGGCTGCAGGAGCTTTGATATAAACCAGGAGAAAAACGAAATATATGCTTTCCTCAAGAAATATTTAACAGGATATACCTAATATTGATTTAGGCACATATACTTTGAATCAGTGCGTAGTTTTATATACTTAGGTTCAAAAATTAATTGTCGAAATAATGTATTACCTGAAATAAAAAGGAAATGTGTCTGCCAATAAAGCTATTTTCGGTTAAGAAATAAGTTTATAAGCAGAAAAACTAAATTCTTGTTATATAAAACGCTCATTAGGCCTGTTTTGGTCCATGGCTCTGAAACTTGAAATTTGGCAAGATCTGATGACACCCATTTTGGGTATCTTTGAGCGGAAGATTTTAAGAGCTATTCTTGGAGATATTAGGGAAAGTGATTGTTGGAGAAGACGGTGCAACGCAGAAATGTATGAATGCTATAAAGGCCCAGATATTAAAAAATATATTAAGGTCAATAGATTGAACTGGGCTGCTCATGTATCTAGAATGAATGATTTAAAACCTGTAAAAAGGCACGTTTTGGTAAAAGCCACAGGGACAACGAGGAAGAGGACAATCCAAGTTGTGCAGGATAGACATAGTTGAAAAGATTTTGCTCTACTAAAGGTTAAGAATTGGAGGACAATTGTCACCCAGAGGAATGCATGGAATATCTTCTTCAAAGGAAAGCCTTGGCCCCCTCTGGGCTGTCGTGCTGTTGAAGATGATGATGAAACCAAATAATTATTGCTACATGATTAGTTAAATTGCAGAAAAAAATTTTTTTTTTTCGTTCCAATACAGAGCTATTTGCTATACTGTGGATTAAAGCAATTCCTTATGAAAATGAAAATAGCAATGCCTTCCAGGGACGAATTTAGATCTTATAATCATTCATTTACTATGACGTATAGGAAAAAAATCCCGAGACTTTAATTACACAGTTCAGTTGTCACTATTTTTTTTTTTAAATTCTGACCGTAGTGTATGGCACCAATAGGAATCAAAATCTCGTCCTCTTACAAGCTAGAGAATGAATGCTACTATAAAACTAGAAATGGGCAGCTTAGAACAAAATAAATATTTTAATTGTTTCAAAATTATAAGACAAAAAACGAAATATTTGCCTTAAAACCCATCTATTGATTTCTAAATATTTTTTTTTTTAATTTTCTGTATTTAATTTTTTTTTTTAAATAATAATCGGTTAAAAAAAAACTTTAAAAAAAGCGTCAAAAAAAATTTTTTATTTTAATCAAATCAATTTTCAATTTCGAAAAATTTTCAATCAAATTTTGAAGAGTAGCTTTTATTAAAATTAGATTTTGAAACAAAAAATAATAAATATTATTTTTTTAAAATTAATTTTGCATAATCTAAAAAAAGTGCATTGAAATAAAAAAGCTGTTGATGAATAACGAATGAAAATTTGCTGCTTACGTTTTGCATGAGGCAGATAGTGGACAGCACTGAAGCTCATACCATGCAAAAGAGAAATCTGTGTAACCTGACGTCCGATGGCATCTTTCAAATCAAATATAATTCGTGGATTAAAAGCATTCACTTTAGATGTCAGGTATGAGTACAGCGAAATGCTCTATCTGACGTCGTGTGGATGTAAAATGGCACTGTTTTGAGATTTTCTGTCAAATATTTCTTAACACAACAGTTTGATTACAAAATTATATCCGCCAATTCACGTTTCCATGGCCGCCAAATTCATCCGATCTCACTCCAACAGATTTATGGCTGTGAGGATACCTTAAATGCAGTAATCTGCAAACTGAATCAGATTTTCAAGATGCCATCAGACGTCAGGTTCAACAGATTCTTTTGCCAACAGATTACCTTTCATCTTGCTAAATTCCTCTTGCCAAAACGTCATCGTGTATGAAGGAGGTCACGTGGAAAATTTGTGAAACACATTGAAATGTTTTGCTTTCTATTACTACTCTGAGATGATTGGTTATTTTCACTTTTCTTCTTAGTTTGCCTAACCCCGGCGATTTGCGTGATACAGGAACAGTTCCAATGGAATTATGGCTTTCCACCATGGCGATCACATTCCAATAAAAAAAAAAAGTAGGTGTTGCGATTTTGAAATTTTTGTGTCACTGTAACCATAACTGTGTAACAGTTATGGTTACAGTGACACAAAGTTTGTGAAAAACCATAAATAACTGTTGTTTTTCATATGTTTTTGAGTGCATATCTCAAAATATCTTAAACCAAAATTTTCTTCATTTCTGTGAAAGTTATGATAGCTAGGGACTCATATATCGTGAAAGTTTTTTTTTTTTTATAACCACCCTGTATTTATACTTTGAATTGCTTTTAATACGTTTTTTTATTACATTTGAATGAAAAAAATAAATAGTCTAAGCTTAAGATGCTTTGTAAGCATAACTGACAGGTATAATTTTCATATATTTATATATATTTAAATATATTTTCACATATTTTGACAGTTATAATTTTTCTTTTTATTAAATAAATAAGTGTTAAATTTCCTTTCTTTACTCAAAAATAAATTTGAAATACTAAATTATTTTATTAAATAATAAATATCTGAAATTTATTTTTAAATTTATGTAGAAGCATAAGAAACTAAACTAGCTGTACATAATGCGTACGAATTAAAAAAAAAAAAAATTAGCCAACTTTAATGCTAATGACATGAGTAAATAAAATCTATCAGAAACTCTCTCAGAATAAATAAATAAATCTATTGAGCAATCCCGTCACTCAAATGAACTGAAACATTTTTTTTATATAAATATTAATGAACTTACTTTAATGTGAATGTAAATACTTGTTATAACATAAAACATGCGGGCCCTCTTTCTCTGAGCATCACATTCAAGGATGAATCAAAATGCTTTCTTCTTACTTGAAAAAAAAAAAAAAAAAAAAATAAGAAACACCGTAGTTATAATAATAATGCAGCTAAAGATTGCGACATTAATTATATGTTTCAAATTAGCGCGTGCCCAAATGAAAGAGTCAGACGATACCAAATTTCTCTTCAGCAAACGATAAAGAGGGAAGGGAGAGGGGGGTTGAAGGTAAAAAAAAATAATAAACGCATCACAAACAAAAACAAACCGAAACAACATAAGAAAGGGGTGCGGTTCCACTAGAAGGAACCAGATTGAGCTAGATTGAAGGCCCGAGGGCCCGATCGGTGTCGCACCTGTCACTTCATTTCGTCACTCCGTCCGTCACGCGGGGCCCTGTCCCCTTGTCACCTCACAGGGCCCCCGCCCCCACGCAAGGATGGGTGTCCCGAGACACGGAGGACCCTAATCCGCAATTTGTCGACGCTAAAGCCAAAAATTTAGACCGGTGTTCGTAATTGAGAGACCGCGGTAGGGATTTTTCTCTCTGGAAAATTCCTTCGGCCTTTTTTTTTTTTTTTCATTTCATTTCTCTCTTGAGACTTTGGAATAATACATGTGAAAGAATTTTAGAGGAAGGAAAAAAAAAAAGAAAAAGGAAAAAAAAAATTTGCTGGGATAAATCAAGTTTCAAGTGAATGTAAGGATGGAATGCTTTTCGAAAAAAAAAGACTGAGGTATCTAACGCAGCTTTTTCGGTAAATGCGCAGTAATTGATTTTTAAAAAGCTGTCTCGTTTTCTGTGTAGTATAACCACCTGTGTTTATGTTACTAACTACGATTTTCATGTAGAATTCGTATGTTGATTTAGAGGAATAGGAAACAAATAAATATTTTAATTAATTATAATGATTGAAAATTTTTAAAAAAGCGATTTGAAAGCAAATTACTAATAAATAAAAATTTGTCAGAAAATTTTATATCGCTTATTTTCAATTCTTTTTTTACAATAAAAGATATAATACAAATATTGTTGTTATCATTTTCATTCAGATCTAATAAGATTATCAGAAATGTCTTTCTGGTACAACTTTTTATATGTTACATAAACATATATAATTTTGTCCATTTATTAAAAACTTTCTAAAATAATATGAAATAATAGCTATTGAAAGTCATTTTTTCCAGAATTTTTGAATATAAATTGTTTATACGCAATATACATTGCTTGAATTATGTTTAAAAAAATATTTGTCTTATTTAAATATACCCATTATTTTCTAATAATTAAAAATTGCAATCATTAAAATTAATGTTTAATTATGATTATTTACTACTCATTTTCTATTTTTTACTGAAACAAGTAATATATAAAAAAAAATTTAAAGTCAATTCCTACTTTTTTTCACTCTATTACAGAAAGTCCTCTATAAACAATTTTCATTCATTTTTAAGTTTATCTGGGCCATCTATTTTTAAATACATGCAACTTAAATCTAAAAAAAAAACTATAATTAATTAATTAAATTTAATTAATGAATTAATATTTGAAAAAAATTGTATTAGCATTCAGTGTCATCCACTACAAGTTCAAAAAAAATGTATTTGAACTTGAGTGGATGAATAAAAAGTGTTTTATGAACGATTAAAAATTTGAACAAGATATATATAGGGAGAGTGTGAGCTAATAGAAGGAATTGAAAAAAGACGAGAAATCTAAAGCAGCTTTTCGGTAAATGCGTAGTAATTGATTTTAAGAAGTTGTCTCGTTTTCTGTGTAGTATAACCACCTGTGTTTATGTTCCAAACTACGATTTTCGTGCAGAATTCACATGTTGATTTAGAGGAGTAGAAAAAAATAAATATTTTAATTAATTATAATTGCTGAAAATTTTTAAAAAAGCGATTGAAACCAAATTACTAATAAATAACAATTTGATTTCTCTCATATTCTTCTATATTTATAATGAAGATAATAACACAAATGTTATTGTTATCAGCTACAGTCAGATCTAATAAATGTCGTACATATTTTTTTTTTTTATCAGCGTTCTTTTTCTGGTATAGTTTTTATACATTACTTAAAAATGTATCATTTTGTCCATTTATTAACATCTTTCCTTAAATAATATGAAATCATAGCTATTCAAGATCATTTTTCTCAGAATTATGAATATAAATCGTTTTTATGCAATATACATTGCTTGAATTATGTTCAAGCATATATCTATTTTATTTAAATAATTCCGTTACTTTCTAATCACTGAAAATTGCAATTAGTAAGAATTAAAATTATGTTTAATAATGATTATTTGTTAGTCCTCTTCTACATTTTGCTGAAAAAAAAAAAAATCATTTCTTGGCAGTCTACGTTATTTTTCAATGTGATTAAAAATTCATGATTATATATACGCCTCCTGTCGCAAAATTATTTTTTAACTTTATAATGATTGATTTAGTAATTTAGTTTTCTTAATAATTGTTCATTTTTTCATAATATTAATTCAGTGAATAACTAATAATATTAGGGCCGGATGGCCAGTGAATAGCTCTCTGGCGCTCGGTGTTACAGGTTTCGGATTTGATCGGCTAAAAAAGATCAAAGTGTAGTATCTGCACCATGGATGTTTGCTCTGGCACCATGGATGTTTGATTTAATCGGCACCATGGATGTTTTTGTACGGAATCCACTTTAATCCATAGATCTCGGTCTAATATGACTATTGGGCTTAGGGCTGTCAACCCTACCTCGTAAAAAATCAGCGTCGCAAAGCCAAATCAGTCTTCTACCTACGGGTGCTGCGTTATTACAGAAGCTGCTCCCCCTCCCCCAACCTTCCCTCTTTCTATGAGATCACACGGGTTCTTGGACTTGATCTAGATGTTGCTGTCTACCAAGTGAGATAAGGAACAACATATCCGATTGGTGCGACATCAAATAATAATCAGTATATTTTGCATAAAGAAGTATATTTTGCATACTAAATGGTAACGAACGACGAAATAGTTATATTTTTTCAATTCCTTCTATTAGCTCACATTCTCCCTATATATATCTTCTTCAAATTTTCAATCGTTCAGGAAATACCTTTTATTCATCCACTGAAGTTCAAATACATTTTTTTGAACTTGTAGTGGATGACACTGGATGTTAATACACTTTTTTTAAATATTAATTCAGTAATTAAATTTAATTAAATAATTTTAATTTTTTTTTTTTTAGTTTTAAGTTGCATGTATCTACCAATAGATGGCGCCAGATAAACTTAAAAAAAATGAATGAAAATTATTTATAAAGGACTTTCTACAATAGAGTGAAAAAAAAAAAGAAGGAATTGACTTAAAATTTTTTTTTTATATATTATTTGTTTAATAAGTATTTTAACGACATGATTTTATTAATAGTTTTATAAGCTACTGAATGTATTCTACAGTTAACTAATAATATTTTTGCAGAAGTTTATGGGTAATGAAACCCTGCATTAATTATCTTTAAGAAATGCAGTATCAAGCCATACATTATCTTATTAATTCCCTATATCTCTTTAAAACAGATATTAAATCGAAAATTGGGAAAATTCTTTACGTCTTTACGTTAAAACTTCGTTGAACTACCCGTAATTTATGTTAAACCTTTTTTATATTAGATTTTATGCAGTTAACCAAAATTACATTTTCTAACAATATAAATATTTATACTAGTACAAATATTAACATTTTATCCTGAGTCTCTGTCATTAAATATAATTAGCATAGCATAAGCCCATCCACTTTAAACATAATAATCTATAATTTTAAAGAAAATAAAATGAACTTTTAAAAAAAAAATGAACATTAAATTAATGATGTCTTGCTCAGTAATGATCTCAATTAAGATTGCGTTGCATCATTATAAGCTTTTCATACTCTCTTGCAGTATGATACTCATATAAAATATGAAGTATCGTATATGGCTCATTTAAATAAAACGCATTAAAATATATGCAGTAAGTCCTCTTTAAATGTTTTTATTATACTCATGCAAATTTTTGTGGGGAAAGTAGGGAAGTTCTGAAATCCAATTAAAGAAAAGGGAAAAGTGTCAAGGGAAAAATAATTAATAATAATTTGCACTTCAAGGGAAGATACTTATTGTGACATAAATGTCGGTATCCTTTTTATGAAATAATATGCAAGGGAATTCATAGCTCGGCAAGCTAGACATAGGATATTTAGGTAATTTAGGCAAACTTAGGTGATTAGGATATTTAGATAAACTTTTACATTTGCATATTTTTTTTTGTTATCTTTTAATCTAACCCCATTTACTCTCATATTTAAGCATATTTAATGTATTTAAGAATCCTTTTGAATGATGAAGTTTATTTAGATGGAATACATATTTATGAATTTTTTGCAAGAAAAATTGTAACGGCTATTGTTTCTCGGGTTTTGAAATTTTCAAAGTATATTTAGTTAAATTCGCAATTTTCTTAAATGAAGTAGTACTGAATTAATATTGTGCTTTTAATATTAAGCTTAAAATAATTTGCTTAATTTTTTTTTATCATTTAATAATGAATGTTGATTATACTTGTCGTAATGGATCTTGTATGTAATTTTTATATTTATTTACTCAAATTTGTTTATAGTGAAGTACAGTTATTATTATGTTGTTTTTCTATTTAACTAATACGATTATTCCAAAATTGCACTAATTTGATTTTAAGCTCTTCTCCTAAAAGTTAAGCGGCCTGATGGCCAATTGGCTAGCACTCTGACCTTTGGTACCACAGGCCGTAGGTGCGAATCCTGACGGGATCATGGATGTTTGTTAATGGTTCAGAATCCGCATTAAACTCTAGAGTCCCAGTCTCATTAGCCCAAAGTGTGCACAAAATGACCGTAGAGCGACAAACCAAGCCAAACCTAAAAAGTTAAACCCACTTTCAATAACTTTAACGGCATTCTCGTAACTTAATAGTACACGAACAAGTCTAGTTTGAAGAGGACTAAGGTTCAAATACGCTAACAACGTATATTGCAGGCGCTGTTTTAGATCTCTATAATAACTAGTGTAAGCATCTTTTATTTGCAGTTGTACTACTTAGTGAAAGTTAGGAAGGATTTTATCTCCTTTCTATCTCTCTGAAAAGACAGTAGTCTTTCTTGTTTGCCTGCGTCCTGATGGACAATTGGCTAATGCTCTGGCCCTTGGTTCTACAAGTTTTATGTTCGAACCCTGGCGGTGGAACTGATGTATGTGCATCGGTGCAAGTGGTTCTATATCCACTTGTAGTTAAATTGTAGGTCTCTATCTGATTAGTCTAAAGGGTGCAAAAAAAATGACAATAGAGAAACAAACCAAACCAAACCTTGTTTGCCTGTCGGGAACTAATTCTTAGTAAACGATGGTGAACACACAACACTTTTTACCTGAACACACTCAACGCATTTGCCAGTGCAACGGTAATTATGTAGCATATGCAGCGTTACGGAGCCATAACATTTGACACATATTTTGCGACCTTAATTTGTAAGGAATACCCCTCCAGAGTGGCATATGAAGATTTGATCCCCACTTCATAAAACCTATTGGAAGGAGAGTCCGGCCTAAGGATTTATCATGCTCATTCCCGGTTTACGTACGAAAGCTTTTGATTCGATATTAAATTTCGAACTATGTTTGCAGCATAATTTTTATTTATAGTTTTTCATTACCAATGAAAACTATAAATAAAAATTGCTTATTTGCACTAATTTACCTACATGGAAATTAATTCAGAAAGAAAGATTTTGAAATTTCTTTTTTTTTTTTTTTACTATAGATATTACGTAAACAAAATATTTTAAATTTCAGAACATATAATTTATCTTCTTTTTCAATATAAATACATAATGTAATGTAGATTTTAATATACGAATCATTTTATTAAAATGATGATAACATTATTATTACGTTGAAATTGTGAAAAGTATTTCCTAATCAGAATTTAAAGAATTTGTATGCAGCCTGTATAATACATTCATTTGAAAAAAAGAATAAATAAAGGTATTTCATAGAATACAATCACGCAAAGAATTTTGTTCCCATTTCTGTTTAGTAGTTTTTCTTCTTTCTTTTAATTAAATAAATAACAGTGAAAAATTTCCTTTTTTTTTCTCTGTTTAAATCAAGAGTAGATATTTGGTACTTTATAGATTATTCATATTCTTATTTAATTTTTAACAAGCAATATAAAAACAAAATTCAATTTTATATTTAAAAACAAGTAACATAAAAAAAAGTTTTTTTTAAAGTCAATTCCTACTTTTTTTTTCACTACATTGCAGAAAGTCCTTTATAAATAATTTTCATTCATTTTTTTAAGTTATCTGGCGCCATCTATTATACAACTTAAATCTAAACAAAACTAAAATTAGTGAATTAAATTTAATTACTGAATTAATATTTAAAAAAACTGCATTAACATCAAGTGTCATCCACTACAAGCACAAAAAATATGTATTTGAACTTGAGTGGATGAATAAAAATTTTTTTTTATTAACTATTGAAAATTTGAACAAGATATATATATAGGAGAGTGTGAGCTAATAGAAGGAATTGAAAAATAGTTATCATATTTCAAATATTAAGCAAAAAGAGTGCAGAATATGTTTTATTTTTAATCGTGTCTTTTGATTTAAAAATAATACCACATAAATTTATTAACTGAAAATCATAACCTTTGAAGAAAGTTCCATGCATGGATTTATTTTAGTAGAAGGCAGAGCAGTGTCATATTTAAGATCTAGCTCAAAACTCTTTCATAAATTCACCATGAATTCTCGGAGATTAAATATAAAATACCTATAAAATACGAATGTAAAACAATCTATAAAATACGACGCAACCTTTTTGGCATGTAATATTGCAAATAAAGGTTTTTTTTCAATTGAAAATCTGCTTGCACCAATCTTGATTTAATTTCGTTTAACAATTTAAAATAAATAATATAAGAGTAAAAATTTCATTTCAATTAAAAAAAATTTAATTTTTTTTCAATTCCTTATATTAGCTCACACTCTCTCCCTATATATATCTTGTTCAAATTTTCAATCGTTAACAAAATACTTTTTATTCACTCACGTTCAAATACATTTTTTTAACTTGTAGTGGATGATACTGGATGTTAATACAGTTTTTCAAATATTAATTCCTTCATCAAATTTAATTAATTAATTTTTAGTTTATTTTAGATTTAAGTTGCTTATATCTACCAATAGATGACGCCAGATAAACTTAAAAAAAATAAATGAAAATTATTTATAAGAGACTTTCTGCAATATAGTGAAGAAAAAAAGAAGGAATTGACTTTAATTTTTTATACTACTTTTTTTTAAGGTATTGAAAAGTTTATTGAAAATTAATGTAATTATTTTTTATTTCTCATCATTGCATAGTATAATGTTTTGGAATGTTTTAACAGCATTTATTGTCTTTCCCACAATATTAAAAGTAATCCTCATGATTGAATTGTTACAAACTGCATCTCACTTTCTGTATTATTTAAACCTGTTGTTGTTGTCGTGTGTCCTGAAGAGTAAAATGGAGTCAAATATCGTGGTGCTCCCGAATAATATAGTCTTTGTTGATTGGCTAAATCGGAGTATACATCCTCTTCTGAGGGATGGTCCAACAATGCATGGCGGCTGCAACAGCTGGAACATCAAAGACATGTTGATTAGTCAGCTCGACATGAGGGCAGTTGCCACATTTTTTGGTATTTTCTTAACGCCATCAGAAGAAATTTTCATATTTTTCTGGTGCTTCATCTTTAATCTCGTGAGAATAGTAGCTGTTTTCTGTCGACATTTAGATCTGTAATTTGGTATTTAGTTTTGATCTTGGAAGGAGTTATAAGTTTAGATTTTGCCAAGGCATCTGCATCTGCAAGGGAAGTAGGAATGACAGTCTAATCCAGATTTCTGGCATTCTTCGCCAAAGGATCTGCAACTTCATTAAATTCCAAATCACTGTGAGCTTAACTAAACTAATTATTTAAACCTAATTTGATTAAATGCGCATGAGCGATATGTTGACAACTTTTCAGTATATTGTTTTTAACAATTTGATCCTTCTACAAACCTTCATTTATGTCAAAAATAAACTCTATCCCCCAATCATTTGTATAATATTGCAAATCGAAATTTTTTTCAATTGAAAAAAAAAACAACAGTTCCACAAGTCTTGATTTAATTTCGTTTAAGAATTTAAAATAAATAATTTAAGAGCAAACATTTCACCATGACATCCTTTTTTAAGATACTGAAGAGATTATTAAAAATTATTGTTTTTACCATTGTATAATATAATGTTTTCACCATTGTATAATATAATGTTTTCACCACTGTATAATATAATGTTTTCACCATTGTATAATATAATGTTTTGGAGTATTTTAACAGCGTTTATTGCCTTTCCAACAATATTAAAAGCAATAAATTAGTAAGAAAAATTCAATTTATCCATTTGATTTTAGCATCGTAATCATGCCAGCAACAAAATTAAAAACTACCAAGTGACTGAATTTGTGAAGCACTATCTTTATTTTCGTGTAGCATTTTCACAGCCATATTCCCCATTAATAAAAATATCCTACGTTAAAAAATACTTGATATAAAAACATTCGTACTTCTAAACTTTCTGCTTCAATAGGGTGGAAGAAGTAAAAAAAAAAAAAAAAAGAGACGTTTTTCAGCTGCTAGAATGAATGTTTTTACTCCTCCTGTCAAGAAAACCTAATCGCTCTGAAATTCCTTTCCAATATTCCCTGCGGACGTCACCAGACAGAAAATCATCTGTCAGTCGCGTTATTCCTATCCCCCTGGGATTATGCTACTATTCCTTTTTATTATTCTTATTTGCTTATTCTGTTCACCTTGGCTTCCAGCTGTTCTCCTCCCTCCCTACCCCCTACACACTTCACCTCTGGTTGGATTGTTGGCGCCGCGAAAGCCACGCGACACGTTGTAGCACGCGCTGCCACATTTTTTTTTTTTAATATTTTTTATTATTTTATCGTTATTTTATTTTTCATTTCTAAACGAGTATGTCCAAACGTCACGCAAATTAGGAGGTCTGACATTTCATTCCCCCATGGGTCAGGTTAGAAAAAAAGTGGAGCGGAAGATAAGTTTTTAAGGACGGTATTTGAAATAAATCTGAGTTGAAATATATTTTTTTTTTTTTTTTCATTTTATTTTGATTTGTTTCTGGGGGAATGAGGGGAAAAAGATGGGTGAAACATATATGTGGTGACATTTTTGTTCTTATTATTTTTGAACAGCGTGTGTGTTCTTTAAGGAGAGAATTGACTAAAAGTATCTGGGTATTATTTCAATTCCTTCTATTAGCTCACACTCACCCTATATATATCTTGTTGAAATTTTCAATCGTTCATAAAATTCTTTTTATTCCTCCACTCAAGTTCAAATACATTTTTTTTAACTTGTAGTGGATGACACTGGATGTTTAAACAGTTTTTTCAAATATTAATACATTCATTAAATTTAATTAATTAATTTTAGTTTTTTTAGATTTAAGTTGCATATGTTATAAAGAAAATTATTTTTAAGGGACTTTCAGCAGTATAGTGAAAAAAAGTAGGAATTGCCTTTAATTTTTTTTTATGTTAATTGTTTTATTCTAAACGAGTATGTTCAAACGTCATGCAAATTAGGAGGTCTGACATTTTATTCCCCATGGGTGAGGTTAGAAAAAAAGTGGAGCGGAAGATAAGTTTTTTAAGGGCCAGTATTTGAAATAAATCTGAGATGAAATATATGTTTCTAGGGAGGAATGAGGGGAAAAGATGGGTGAAACATGTATGTGGTGACATTTTTTATAATTATTTTTGAACAGCGTGTGTGTTCTTTAAGAAGAGAATTTAAAAAAGAAGGACCTGGGTGAAATTTTTATTCCAATAATAAAAATTCCGTTATTAAAAATGTTAATTTTTATGTATAATTTTTTTGGAAAAAAATTGTGAAAAATTTAAAGGATCTATTAAATAGTTATGAGTTTAGACTGCGGCCTTACGTTGAGTTGCTAATGTCCCGCCTTAAAAATTTCAAATTTTATGCATCATTTTGTTTTAAAATTACTACAAATAATTATGCATCGAATTCCTTAACCTTCAAAATAATGAGAACATGCTAAACTTAATTATTAATTATCAAGCTTCTATAGGTGTGTCTATAAAAAGTAACTATGAATGATGGTTAGATAACGTATTGAGAGGCGCAAACTTCTTTAGAAAACCTATATATACTAGAAAACTTTATCTGTCACAAGTATAAATAAATCTAAAAACTGTAGACGTTTGGCTAATGAAAATCTAAGATCAACTTTGCACTTGTGCCAGTCTTAAAAATTAGATTAAATGTTAAAACAACTATAAAATGAAAGCAGCTACAACAATATATGATACAATATGATTATAGCATTATATGATACAATATGATTGCAACAATATATGATATTTCAAACAATGCAGTACGACTACCGATCGTGTGGAAAAATGACAAACCACAAAATCGGAAGGATTCAAAATGAATGGCGTCATAAAAGAGGAAATGTCATTTTAAGAGTTCTTTTGATTGTAATAAAAATAATTTAAATTTTTAATAATATAAATTTTAATTTACATGATATTAGAAGAAAAACTAGCTGGAAAAAAATTCTACGCTAAATATTATACTTATTTTCTATCAAAGCAGCTTTGCGCGGCGTATATTTGAGTATTACCTTTAACAAGTAATCGATTCGTCCGTTTCCACCGTTAAACCGGATGTTATATGAAAATAAATTGATAATCTATATTAAATTTCGTGGGGTTTTGTTTTTGCCAACTATCCGATAAATCATAAGGAATCTATGCGATCCGTGATTTTAGGACAACCGTTTTATAATAACAAAAACTGGAAGGTATATTATGGTAATAATTATCGTAAATATGCTAAATATGGGATATTGTAGTAAAGATATAAAGAAAAACAATACAGAAAAATTCTTGACTTAATATGTAGTAATATCTATTTCTATTAGTTTGAATAGTAAAATAAATAAATGCCGGATTTATATACTGCTTTTCGAGTAATTATTTAAAAATAAGATCTAAGATTTCAAAAAGTTGCTATAATTACTAAATAATATTGTTTCATTTCTCATAACAATTGCACAACATTTTCCAAAAAAAAAATCTTAAATCTTAGATTTAAAGGATTTTGCAAATTCTACTTTTCTAAATCTGTATTTTGTTTTTATTTATTTATTTATTTATATTGGTTGTAAGAATGCATGTTAAAGCTAACGTAATTTTATTCAAGTTATTATAGATTTTAATCATTTGTTTTACTTTTGAATTTAACAGGATATGAAGTATAAAAGTTTTTACTTGATTGAAATCTATATTCAATAGCTGTGCAAACCTGCACTAATTCTGAATAAATTAACAAAAAATAATAAATATTATGCAGCTAAAAATTAAAGAAATATTTATTACATTTATCATAGTAAATTATAAAAATCGAAATTTCTGTAAAAACTCAAAAATTCGGACTTAAATTTATGTTGTTTTATAAAGTTATTATTAAATTATTCTAAAATGTAACGTATTATTTTACTACTCCGATATTAATATTATTAGAGAGTATTTGTAATTTAAAAACGTTTTGAAAGAATATAAGAATAATTATAAAACTAGATTAAATATAAAAACTTTTGTGAAATTTTATGAAAATTTATTCTACATTACAAACAATAACATTAATTCCATTCCTTCCATTATTAGTTTTAAAATTTAGAAAAAAATAGAGATCTTGTTTATTTAAAAATTACTGCATATTCTTTAATAATAATAGCGCTCTTATGGGTTTTTAAAGCTAATGAAAACTTATCCTTCCATTATTAATTTTAAAATTAAGAAAAAAAAATAGAGATCTTGTTTGTTTAAAAATTACTGCATATTCTTTAATAATAATAGCGCTCTTTTATGGGTTTTAAAGCTAATAAAAACTTATCCTTCCATTATTAATTTTAAAATTAAGAAAAAAAGAAATAGAGATCTTGTTTATTTAAAAATATCTTCCTATTCGTTGATTATAATAGCGTCGTTTTATACTTTTAAACAAGTGAGAAAGACATTTTGGAAGCAGGTACACTTTTACACCTTAAAAATATTGGTATGCATTCAGACAATTTGATAATCTTAAAATAGTTTAAAAATCACTTTCAAAAAGTCTGAAATCTATTTGCTTTTATTATATATTTAAATGTGTTTTCTTCAAGGTTGTTAATATTAAAATTTTACTTATATGAAATCAAAACAATGAATTTCAGTTTTGGTAGAAATGTGTCAAGATACCAAAAATAATTTCTATATTATCATATTTTCTATAAATATTAATATTTTCCTATGTATATAAAATAATAAAACATTTATTAGTTTTGACTATTATTAGTTTTAGTAGAAATGTGTCAAATTACTAAAAAGGATTTCTAGATTATCCTATTTCTTTTAATTACTCAAATAATAAAACAGTTTATTGATCTACAGAACATAATGTTTTTAAATACTGTAATTTTTATTAAATTAGTTAAAAAGCAACAAAATTTATAATTTTAAATTGAAGACAAGCAAATCTTTATACAAAAGGAAAAATAATAATTTTTACCTGAAATATTTAAATTCAAAAATTTTTTTGTACTGAAATCATATATATTTTTTTTTGTAATAAAATATCACTCAAGTATATACAATGATTTATGAATCAAAATATTACAGATTCTACAGTTTTAATCTTTTGGATATTTTTTAAGAATAATATATAAAAGCTCCATACACAACAAATTATCTGCAAAAAAAAAAAAGGATTTTTTTTTATCTTTAAATATTACATTATGAAACAACAAAATTAAATGCTGTACTGTGAAACAACAAAATTCAAATACTGCATTGTGAAACAGCAAAAATTAAATGCTGCATTGTGAAACAACAAAATCTAACTTCTGCATCATGAAATAACAAAATCTAAACGCTGCATTATGAAACAACAAAAATCTACATGTTGCATTGTGAAACAACAAAATCTAAATGCTGCATTGTGAAACAATAAAATCTAAATGCTGCATTGCGAAACAATAAAATTAGAATGTTGCATTGTGAAACAACAAAATCTAAATGTTGTATTGTGAAACAACATCTAAATCCTGCATTATGAAACAACAAAATCTAAAAGTGAAATCAGCAAAAATACGGTAGCAACTATATAACTAGAAAAATAGCAACCACAATTGGGAAAAAAACGTTAAACTGGAACATTCTTGAAAACTGTACAAACTGTAAACTGTCAAACAATTATTAAAATCAGCAAATTCCTTTTGAGAATTGTATAAAAAAAAAAGGTTGTATTCGACACGGTCCTTTGATGTGTTCCGCCATTTGAACTGATCGATTCTTGCGCACGTGTTCACTGTCACCGTGACTAAAAAGTGGAATGCAAGACATGTTTCCTGTCTCCATAAGGGCGGATCGAGAATTACTACAATACTTTCTTTTAAAACAGCCAGATACTTATTGAAATAAGAAATTTTCATTTTTTTTTTGTTTTGTGGTGTAATTTGGATAGCAAATTTTTTGATAAATTCTATAAGACAAATATTTTTTTTTCTTTTTTACATTTTTCTTCATATTTTCAAAACTGATTCGTCAGTAGTTTAAAATATGGATTTTTTTTTAAATTAATTTTCTCAAATATAGATTTATAAAAGTTTTAAAATAAAAATATTAACTAAATTAATACGATATATACTGATATGCAATGTTGGATTTATACAGTATATAATGTTGGATTTATACGATGTACAATGTTGGATTTATAAGTATACAATGTTGGATTTATGCTGTACACAATGTTGGATTTTATACTGTATACAATACTGGATTTTATATGATATACAATGCTGAATTTATACTGCATACAACGTTGGATTTATACTATACAATGTCTAATTTATATGATATACAATGTTGGATTTATAAGATACAAAATGTTGAATCTATACGGTATACAATGTTGAATTTATACAATATATAGTGTTGGATTCATACTATATATAGTGTTGATTTATATGATATACATGTCGTACTTATACGATATACAATATTGAATAACCAAAGTTGTAATGTTAAAATAAAGTAACAATATCTTTAAAACATTTATGGAAAGTATAAGCAGTACGTAATGTCTCAATAACAGAATTTAAAAAAAAAAGTATTCCATTCTATTAAAAGAGTAAAATTTATTGGGTTTTTAATTTTGCATTTTTATATTATAATAAAAATATAATTAAAGGGGAATTTTTATATCTATCATTAATTTTTTTTTCACGTACGAACACTGAAAAAATAATCATGGCTAATAAATATTGAGTAGTATAAAACACAATTATTGTAAACGTCATTTTTTCAAGATCTTCAAATATAATTTCTTAAAAATCTGAATTTTTATTATCACTTTGAAAATCAAAAGCATGAATAGTTAGAAAAGATTCTAATTCCATTAATTCTAATAACCATCACGGTTTCCATACTAATAAACTTTTTAGGCCTACATGTTTTTCATTAAAAAAAAAAAAAGAGCCACGCTTTATATAATAAAAATATTAAAAAATTTTGAAAACATAAAAAAAAAAGAATTTCTTATATTTATTACAGTTAAATAGTAGCCAGAATTAACAAATAAAATTCATTTGAATAATGCAAAACTGCTCTTTTTAATATCTAACTTCAAAAAATTAAAAATTGAATTGAGATAAAACAATTTTAAAATAAAAAATTTTCAATATTGACTAATCAAATTCATTAATAAATGAGAAAGGATTTTTTAAAAATAAGAATTTCTTAAATATTTCTTTATAAAATGTTCTCTATGATTTAGTACAGAATAATGAACACTGTTAAATATATATATTTAAACGCTTTTTTATGAGTTATTAAATATTCTATTATATATTAAATTCAATTTTTTTTTTTTCTTAATTATTCGAATTTTATTTAATAATTCAATTTTGAATAAATTCATTTACAAGTTTTCTATGTTTGTAACATCTCATCACTGTGTTTTTTTACTACATTCAATGAATATAAAAAATGTTATGAAATTTACTTAAACATCTAATTAAATTTCATACATAAAATATTACATTCTTTATTAGAATTTTCCAAAAGAATACTATATGGCAGGATCATTATATTTATTCTTCGGACAATTTCCAAGAATTAATAGTACCACATGTAAAGCGAGCTTAGAATGAATGGAATCACAAAAATAATTTCGAACACAATTTTTTATAACAATTTCCAAACAACTATTGAATTACGTCCAGTTTCTTCAATTAAATTATATCCAAAATTGTTTTACAATCTACAGCATCTGAAAATAAAATTGTAATAGGCTGGGCTATGGGAGGTTACCCACAAAAATTTAGAATTAAATCTAAGAACAAAACGCAAAATAGCAATTTTAAAAAATTAAAATCTAAACAATTCCAAACGATTTTCTTTTCTTGAAAAATTTAATTTTCATTTTGAAATAAAATTGTTTTTGCTTTCACCAGACGATATTTGAGAACATTTTTACGTTATTTAATTATATGGTCATGAAAGAAATGTAAGTGTGATTAAATTCTATCCCTAGTTCTTACATTAAATTTCTAAATAAATTTTAGAATGTAATGTAAGAACAAAAACGCATAACAACAATTTAAAAAAAAAAAAAAAACTATAGAATTTCAAACGATTTTCTTTTCTTTGAAAAAAATTTAATTTTCATTTTGAAATAAAATTGTCTTTTGTTTTCACCAGAATATCTTTAAAACAATTTTGTATATTTATTTTTATGATTATTAAGTCGTGAAAGAAATTTAACTGTGACCAAGAACACGAAAAATTCCTAGCCTCAAAACAATACTCATAATTTTATGGGTAATAGGATGAAAAAGAATATTTAGTATTTATGTAGAAAAGTATTTTTTTCAAGATGATTCAGCACCATTTAAAAAGGGAGGAAAAAAAAATTTATTCTAATATGTTTCTCCGTGACGTTTTTAATCTTGCAGCGAAGTAGCTTTTACATCATTGATGTCTGAGGTTGAAATTTATTTGTAGCATATTATTTAAGTAAGCCTCTTTATTTTAAATTTATTTCCGACTTAAGCAATCTTTTTTTATCTAAAATCCTGTTATATATATAAAAAAACTCAAGAAATAAAAAAATCCAAGAAATTTATAAAATGTTTGTATATTCACATTCGTCATGTAACAATCTTCCTGCTAATATGGTATTATTTATATAGTATTAAAAATACATAGATTTTTTAAAAAAGAATTTTAATTTATTAAAATTTAACAAATTTTCTTTAATTTTATTATTATATTTAATTGCATGAGATATTAATTGCTTTTATTAATGTGAACCACTTACATAATAGTTAAATGTGACATCATAGTCGTTAAATTATGATATCAAAAGTTCTGTTTTCAAAATAGTAAAATTCAGTCGATGTTAAAATTGTAAATTGTTCAAATATGTTATAAATATTCTTAAATTATATTAAAAACATATTTATAAAGCTTTAAAGCTTTTTTTCTATATTTTTATTGTATTTGTTTATCATTATTGTTAATTTTTAGAAATTTATAGAATTCTTCAAATCTTCGTCTAATATTTTTTTTCTGAATTTTAAATTTGTGAAGTAAACGATTTGTTTGTGACTTAATTTTGACGTACCAAATTTAAATTACGGATACCCCTTTAACGTTTCTTTTATTGTAATAATAATTGTATGCTTTTTTTTCTGGTTAAATGTATCAACAATTTAAAATTAAAATTCAATTTAGTTAAATAGAATTCAATTAAATAGAATACTCAATAACTTATTACTCAATCAACAGACTACTACAAGCATAAAATTGAATATAAGAATAATTTTATTTATTTATTTTTGTGCATAATATCGAAGAGGAAAATTCGAATCTACTTTCGTTAATAATCATTCTGAAATATAAGAAATTACTATTAATGTGCAAAATAACATAAATTTTAGATTTTTTAACTTTTAGCATTAATTTATAAATTCTAGATTTTTTTTTTTATTATTAATAACATAAAATTAGAGAAGGCATTAAACTTTTAAAGAAAATGTTTTTAACATTTGTGAATTTATTCAATAATCTTCATTCCAAATATCAAAAATTAAAAATTATTAACTATTTAGTTACTCGTACTTTAAGTGGCTCGAAGTACTTTAATAAAGTTTTTTATTTAACTTTAAGTAAAAATATTTTTCATATTTAAATAAATTAATATAAATTTTTTAAATATGCTACTGAAACTTTCTTACTAAGTTGTATTAGTCAAGTGTTCTATGACGGAATCATAACTGCAAAAATGGAAGCAACAAGAACTAAAGAAATTTTAAAAATAAAAATAAATGTTTTGCAATAAATTACTTAATCATATCTAATCACTTAGTTCGCAATTTTTAAAAATATTAATATTGCATTTAAATATTTTAAAATGTGTTTGCATCTCATTCGTTATTTTGGTTCCCATTCTTATCATAACAACAAAAAAAAGTCTCTAATGAGAAAAGATAGTGTTTTTACCATCCTGAAGTAAAAAATTCTTTTTTTCAATAAATTGAAAATTTTTATAAAATATTTTTTATGAATCAACCATAGAGATTTTATCATGTATTAAAATATACTATAAACTATTTTTACGTATCATATGTATTAAAATATAAAGTATCAAATTCATGTATTAAAATACACTATAAACTATTGTGTCATATGTGTTAAAATCTTAACACTAAATCCTATGTGTTAAAAATATCAAGTATCAAATTCATGCATTAAAATACTTGAATTTGATATAAACTATTTTTACGTAACAATAGGAAAAAATTGAAGGAAGTGAATTGGACCCTCACTTCTTTTAAAGAAAAATTAAGAAGCAGATGCTTTTTGGAAACAATTAAATAAGATTACATATGTAACACTTATCTAAATGAAAGCTAATTTTATGGTAAATAAAATTAAAAAATTAATATTAAGGGAAATGTACAGAGATAGAGCCATTTATATCCTGGTATATTATATTCAAGATGGGGACAAAAAAACCATCTAATAAAATTTGTTAAAGTTCATAACTTTTAAATCATTTAACCAAACTTGAAAATAAATCATACTTCTGAAATCAGATACATAAATATACCAAATGTTATCAAAATCAGAGATGGTAGATTCCAGGGCCTAGAGTTGACACAAACCCTGTGTGTTCTTTAAATTTCAAACAGTAAATAACCTGCAAAAAGAATATTAAACATATTATTTTCCAACAGGTATGAAACTTGATTAAAATCACTGCTGAAGCCACGATCTCAACTTCCTATTGAATGAAGGTGAGTTGTAAATACTTTCAATGCCTACAAATCATTAAACATTTGAATGATTTAGCAAAAATAATAGCATAGGCTAGTAAATTTATTGAAGAAATTGGTTTCTAATCAATAAAAAAGATCTCGAAATTTTGAATATTACTCAAAAAAATCATAAAAACAGATCTCAATGCTATTCTTTTTGTCATACTTTTATTGCTCAGGGATTTTTAAAATTAAGATGTTTTTCCCTTTAAATTACTGCTGCGTATTTATTCTAAATAAATATACGTTTTTATTCATGTATTATTTTTTTGGTGATTCACTGCAATGATATATAATCCATTAACTCGATACACTTTTTTTTTTTTAAATGCTGTTAAAACAGTTGTTGGTAAAAAAAAAAAAAAATTATTTTTCAACTATGTATATTCCTATAAAAACACCTCGACAGTTATTGCTGTTGTAAACAAAAACAACTTTAAAAATGATCGCCTTTTTTTTTTCTTCTTCGTTAACGAAGGCTCAGTAAATCCAAGCGAACCAGAAGAAAATCCTTTTGCTTCGGTGTGATGGAGTGCGGGGTGTGATGCAACGGGTTGGGGTCGGGGGTCAAGCGGAGGACGCCCGCCTTGGCGCCGGTCGGTCAAGGAGTTTTTCCGCCGGGGCGCGTGGGCGAACTAGGGGGCGCCCCTTGGCTCTCACGGCACCGTTCCGGGTCCTCAGCCATCTGGCTGCTGCTGCAGCTGAATCCTCGAGGGTTTTCTCGTCTTCTGCAACATTCAGAAGGGTTCTTATTCAGAAAGTTCTTTTAGTAAAATAATTCCACACAGTTCCACAAATTGTAAAGTTTTTTATATACTTTATCTAAGATTTAGGTCATCCTAAGAAAATTATATAATATATATATATATATATATATATATATATATATATATATATAGTTGTCATTCATTAAATCGCATTGAATATGAGTACAACTTCGGAATAAATATTTTTATGAATGGTTTTTTATAACGTCGGAATTTTAAGCAATTTATTTTCAAGAAAGAATCTTCAGATTTAAAAATCTTCATCTTGAATTAAGAATCTAATTAATTGTATTAAGAATCTGAGAATCGATTAGATTTTTTGATCGATTGTATCAATCGATTAGCATTTTTTTTTAGTGAATCGTGTTAATGTATTATAAATCCTTGCCATGAATCACCAAAAATAATACATGAATAAAAATTTATATTTATTTAGAATAAATATGCAACTCACATTTAAAGGGAAAAATCTCAATTATAAAAATTTGAGAAATAAAATAATGACACGAAAGAATAGCATTGGGAACATCATCACATAAGAAGCTTAAAAAAACCGTTAAGAATTTTAAGCAATTTATTTTCAAAGAAAGAATCTTTCACATTTAAATATCTTTATCTTGAATTAAGAATCTAATTAATTGTATTAAGAATCTGTTGAATGT
This sequence comes from Caerostris extrusa, assembly GCA_021605095.1. Lineage (NCBI taxonomy): Eukaryota > Metazoa > Arthropoda > Arachnida > Araneae > Araneidae > Caerostris > Caerostris extrusa. The sequence continues at coordinate 34,645 of BPLR01007365.1, forward strand.
ATCAATCGTTATCTTTTGTGTGACTTTTAAAAGAAAATCTTCTGATTTTTATTTTTGTTAAATTTAATAAATACTATTATGATCTAACACTTTTGAATTTAATTAAAATGCAACTTTTCTTAATCAAAAATATATCAGCCATTATTAACTTAATAAGCTTTCTAAGCTTACAACTATGCTAGAACTAGATTATGACTATAAACCTAAAAGGTGATTTAAAATGCAATGTTGCATGAAAATATAATAAACAGTAAAGAGTAATTAAATTGATAAATCCATTCTAAATCTTAATTTTTTAAACTAAATTTAATTTAATTATTTGCGATGTTATTATGATTTTAAAAGTGCAATTAGTTTTAGATTTTAATTAATTTGTATTGTGTAATGCTGAAATATATTTTGAAAAAGTTGTGAAATATTCTTATTTCTCTTGGTTTTTTTGTTAATTAGCCGGCATTACGGCGTGAGTTAATTAATTATCTGTGGTGTTATTATGCTGATTTTAATTATTTACGTTGGGCATTATTATTGTTCGTCAGTTTTATTGAAACATAAATTATTGTTTGTACAACTAATATGAGATACTAATTGAGGTGTAAGTGAAAATTACGGTTTTTATTGTAATATCTTTTTATATACAATAATATTTGCATCAATTATAGTAATTAAAAACAAATGCTTTAAAATAATACTTAAAAAAGTCACTATAATTCATTACTTATTTATGTCATATTTGTTTACATTTATTATTAGATGATTTGTTCCTTTTGTTGTATTTATTTATTTATTTGTTAGTTTTTACACAAATAAATAAGTATTGTTTTTGCAGAGAGTGGGTCATTGATGTCTTGGACCACTTTCAACGTTTCTTATTGGTTTATTTAAATTTTTTTAGGTGGTTTTTTTTTTACTAAATTTCTTTCATGTGTGTTTTTATAAAATCATTTTGTAATTCTATAGTTCTTTTTAGTTTTTTATTAAATTTCTTTCACGTGTTTTTTTTATAAATTTTGTCACGTGCCTTTTTATTAAATTATTTGGAATTTTTATTAGTTTTGTTTATTTAATCAGTTTTTTTTTTTTCAGTTTTGAACGGTAACTGATAAACATAATTTATTGCCTGTATAAAAAGTTCATTGGTACTTTTTCTTTGTGTGTTTAAGATTGCTGTTATGCGTTCTTACATTAAATTCTAAATTTTATGGGTAACCTGTATAAATATCAGATCAGCAGAATAAATATTTTTTTGTATAACTTTTTAATTTGCATACACTATATCTCAGTTGTTCATGATTATTCGGAAAAGGTATTTCGAATAACTGTTCACCATTTTTTAAATAAAATTATTTCTCTAAATTTTTAATTATTTGTTTAATTTAAATGAAAGGGAATTTTTTAATATATTTTATTTTATTATTCTATGCATTTTTAGTCTATTTTTTTAAAATTGTAACTTGTTTTCAACAAATTTTCATTATTCTTTGAATAGGTTGTTACTTGATTAGAGCGTCATTATCTTGATGTAGATTTAGTATGTGATTATTGTAGATTTCTTCTATAAACTTCACATGAAAGATTTTCTAAAATTATTTACTGGTCATAGAGTCTTTTGTATACTATGATGATGAAAAGTACTTTTTTAATTGAACATTTATTATTATGCATAATCATAATATTGTTTTATATCTGATCCATAAAAAGCAAGAGTTAAAGCTATTATTATTTTCTTCGACAGATATTAATAATTTTCTTTAGAAACAAGGATAAAATTCTTTCATGTATATATTAAGTTTTTATGTTTAGAAAATAAATAAAGCTTTTGAATTGATATATTTGATATATTGATATATTATAGGGTTTAAAATTATCACGAAACACTGCATAAAATACGATAAAAAATGAATGACTTTACACTTTACAATAAAATTAATGGATATGGTGTTGCCTAAATTGTGGTAACTAAAGTTGCCAAGTTGGTAGCTAAAGAATTGTTTAAATGTCATAAAGCTTTTAGATAAGTTTTGTTATTCTGTCTAGTGATTTCAATACCATGTGATTATTAAGTTTAATATTAGTAATATTAATAAACAATCACTTATTAATTATATTATCTTTATTGATTTATTTTTGAAAAATATTTTCTAACGACAACCAGTGTTTATGAAAGTTAACTTAATTATCTTCACTATAAAGTTCAAATTCCGTTGAATAAATAAACAAAAAGGTGAAATTCTTTAGATCAGACATTTTTTGCAGTGTTTGATAGTAAGGTAATATTAATTCATAATTTTCATGGATTTCAAAAAGTAAGAGAATTCAAATTTTGTGTATTAAATACGCATTTGAAATATTTTATAATATTCCAAGGATACAAATTTTTAGTTATATTTGATCAAATACTGAGCTTAACTAGTCATACTGTATTTCATAAGATCTGCGACTGCTATAGCTGTTTTTTTAACATCTTAATAATCCAAAATTAATACCTTCCATTTAATGTAAATTGAAAAGTTCCTTTAATGTAAATTGAATAGAGAATAAATTAATATAAATTGAATGTTGATGAATTAAATTGAATTGAATTGAATTAATATAAATTTAATAGATTGAATTAAATTTTTATTATTTTATTTTAATATAGAGAGAATTTTTTATTAATGAATAATCAGCTCTGTAATCCTTTCTAAAATATTCATTGAACTATTCAATTTACATTAAAGGATCTATTCAATTTACATTAAATATAAAGGATTAATTTTGGATTATTTTATAAGCCTTTTAAGATTGTTATTATTTAGAATTGACGAATAAAATGTAACAACTTTTATTATTTGGAACTGGTATGCACTCATCAGATTAAAGGTAAATTTTATTTAATTTTACTATATTCCCTCAATATATATATTTTTTTAATTTCTGAGCCATCTTTTTACAAAAATAATTTAAAAATTTGATATCTAGAAAAATATTTTTATTTAATATTCCTGTCTGTAGAAAGCTTATAAATGACTTATATTTGATTTAGCCTTAATTGTTTTTAATTTATGTTTGTAAAATTGCTTACAAATTTTGAGGCAATTATAATTTTAAAACACTTTAATTATTAGCATATGTATATATGTATGTATATATAAAGCATATTTATAAAATCTCTATTTTTATACAAATAAGTTCAATGTCAATTAAGGATTTTGAAAATTTTCACTTTTAATCATTTTATTATTGATAAGTAACAAATAAAATTAGAGATCCAATAAATATATCTTCAATGTTTTTTTTTTTAATTTGTTAATTTTAACATTTTACTGGAGATATATATATCCTGAAAAATGTTAAATTTACATATTATGTATGTATATATATATAACATTTTTATAATTTAAATTTCCAAAAATGTGTTCTTCATTATTTTTATCTGATATAAATAAAATACTCTTATGATTCCATTCTCTTCTTTGAACCACATATTCTGTTCTGGTGTTTTTCCCAAAAGATCTTTATCATTCTATTTTTTTTTTTCCCAGCAATCTTGGAATTTCAGTTAAGTGCTTTGTATGACATATTAATCAGAAAAGGAATGTGTGTGTACCGGATCTACCTCCCCCTCTTTCATGGAATTAGGAATATTTTCGATGACCCCCACCCCCCCTTCGCGTATCACTCGAAATGAAGCGCTGTTGATCTTCACCGTAGGGGTGCAAGATCCCAAGTGGTTTTAGCTAATGAACCTTTAAGTAGCGCAGGTAAAAGGTAATGCGGGGGGTGGTTCAATCCCTGTCATTTTTGTGGAGCAAGAAGCGGTAAACAGTTACAGTTAGAATTGTTTATGTGCAGAAATTCATTAAAAACTACTACAGTTGTGATCCAATTGAACAGTAAACAATAAATCATCAATCACATTTTGTAATTATCAAAGTATTGTTTTTACAGCTTTGTATATAAATTTTGCAGAACTAATTGGCCTCTATAGATTTTTGTACAGGGAAGATGTTTTAGTACTTCTGATTCAATGCATATTTTCTTTTTACTAAATAATTTTTGAAACAGGTGAAATATTTTGTGTTGTTGTTGCTTATCCCCTTGATTTAGAATCCTAAACCAAGTCCAGTATATCATGCTGCATCAGTAGATCGTAAACGGTCCTCCCCCTCATTCAACAGTTGCCTCACAGAGGCACCAATACAATCGATGAGATGAGAGGGAGACGCGATGGCCGAACAATAACAAAGGGTATATGTCATTGCTCGGCCATCGCGTCTGATGAGGGGAGGACCGTTTACGATCTATTGATGCAGCATGATCTACTGGACTTGGTTTAGGATTCTAAATCAAGAGGATAAGCAACAACAACACAAAATATTTCACCTGTTTCACAAAATTATTTAGTAAAAAAAATATATATATATATGAAATATTTTAAGGAAGAATAATATTCTCATTGATTTTTATTGCTGAATTACATAGTAACACGTCTATGAAATTCTTCTTTTTTTAATTAATATATAGACTCAATATTTTATAATTTCTTAAATTTTTATTTGAAAACTCACACATATTTTTTATTGTAATACTATTATTTTTGTCTTCCAATGCCGTATATTTTGATTTTCAGTCCTTTTTTTCTTGTACTATCAGATATGCATCATAGTCAGTGTTACACAGAGCTCCACCAGAACCTACTATGTGTTCATATTTTGCCACACAAATGGGAATGAACATCCTCAAAGACGACATCTATGGTTTGCACCCTGCTTCCAACCTCATAAATTCCAATGGAAAGATTTTCTGGCAATTTCTACTTTCGTGTCACTCACGCACCCAAATGAATAGCTGGTATTTTGCAGCATTTTAGAAAATTCAGAAATAAACAGTTCAGTGATTAACCTGATGTCCGAGTGACTAGCGCTCTGGCTCTCGGTGTCACAGGTTTCGGGTTCGAGTGCCATGGATACTTGTAGTGGCGGGGAATCCACTTTAAACTGTAGATCTCAGTGTAATTTGACAGTAGAGCATATGGCTGACAGCCTACTCCATGAAAAGAAAACGTCTCCCGTCTCAAAATTTGCCAATAGGCAGAAGGCCTTGGCTTACCATGGCTGTAGTGACTGGTAGAGTTAGAGATTAACCACCAAAGTTTGTACAAAGGAATGAGATGGCGAATCGTGAGAGTGGATTGAAAATAAGGCAATTGTAAACGGAAATTGACAGAGACTGAATTATAACAGCTAGTTCATAGTCCAACTCAGGGAAACAATTTAAAGGTACTGAATCCGTAGAGAGAAAGGATAAGTAAGTTCTTCCAATAGCCATAGTGAACAATTAAATCGACTTTGTCAATTACAGCAAGTGGAACAGAATTTCAATTGCTTCTCGGCTATCTTGTAACTTTATCATTTGGATGCAGGAAATCTAGTTTTAAGAGATACTATTTCTAAAAATACTACACAAGAGAGATCTGTGTGCAATTAGACGTGTTGTAAGCGGCCCCTTCGTTTCTGTTCCGTAGAAGGCTCATTTATCATTCTAGTAGAAAAGATCGACTTAGATCAGTGGGAGATAATTTTATTAACTGATGAATCTCAATTCAGCTAACCACTTATTGTGTCTAATCTTCAGTGTCCTGCTGTGCTGGACGGACATCCCGTGAGTATCTATACATGGACAGAGGTGAAAGGGGCAGCTTCAGTTGCGTGATGGAGCATCCATAGGCAGAAGTTTGACTTCTAACTACTTATTTTTAACGTATATTTATCTGGACACCCTGCTTGTTTTCTAACCTCCAGAAAAGAAACTACTACACTAGTGAAGGTTTGATGATCTGTGCAGTCATTATGTGGGCGAGTAAACAGACCTTCGTGTATTTGTCTGATTATCTGTGAAATTTAAGTATGAAAACTTGGAACCTTATATTTGCCTTTTAGGTCGTAATTAACTCTAATTCCATTTCGATGGTGGACAACGCCCGTGCAGATAGCTATCATCTGGTTAATGAATTTCTGGATATTTAGAATATTCATCAGATAGATTGGTAGTAAGATATTCAGACTAACGGCTTATGAAGCATTACTGGGGCATTCCTGGCTGGGCATATGCATCCACTACTGAGAATTATCTAGTAACTGTTTTCTGGAGGATTAAGATCGAAGGCTCATAAACCGAGTGATTTTCAATATGAAATCGCGTTTTGGGAACTGCGATATTGGGCAACACCTCCTATTAACTCATGCTGTGTTGAATATTGCAAACTGTGCAATAGCTTCTGGCGTGCTTTAAGAACTTCTAGTACTAAAGTGCCTAACCATGTGTGTGTGCCATAAGTGCTGTGCGTTATTTTTGTACTATATCAATTTTGCCCGTACTTTATTTCATTAAATTAAGTTCAGCAGTTCTGATAATAATCATCGAAAAGTGAGAATTTCCTAATTTTGATCATCAATGTATGAATGTTTTTTCTATTTAATTTTTTGAAAGAAAAAGTTAATGAGGAATTTTTTAAATAAATGCAAAAAAGTAAATATATAACAGAACTTAATTCAATTACTTACTAGTAAATAATGTTGTTGACGTCTTATCATCTGAAGAGTGAAAGAAAATCAAATATCGTGGTGCTCCCGAATAATATTGGTTTTGTTGATTGGCAGCTCGGAGTAAAAATGGATGGTCTAGACAGTGCATGGTCTGTAAGTAGGGCAATCAGAGATATGATGCGGAATAAGCTCGACATCAGGGCATATTTTCTAATGCCATCAACAGAAATGTTCATATTTTTGTGGTGCTTCATCCTTAATCTTGTGAGAGTAGTAGCTGTTTTTTTTTGGTCGACATTTAGTTCTGTAATTTGGTATATATTTTTAATCTTAGAAGGAATTATGTCTAGATTTTGCCCAGAAATTTGCATCTGCAAGTTGAAGTAGGAATAGCAGTCCGATCCAGACTTCTGACATTCTTCGCTAAAGAATCTGCAATTTCATTAAAATCCAAATCCGCATGAGCAGGGATACATTGCAGGAACACATTCTGTGCAAACAGTGGATTTGTTCTAATGTTCAAGATCATACTTGAAAAATCTTTATTAAGAGTCTATTACTAGTAATAATTAAATATAAATTAAGGGCAATTGTTTGAAATTTTTTTTTTTCTCATAACGTCATTAATATTTATTTTCAAATATTTCAATTATTAATAAAACTTATATCTTCTGGGTATGCAGCTCACATTTTTTTTTTTTAGTTTAATTTTAAAATACTCTTGTTAAAGTTTATTTCTGGGCCTATTAGTGGCCATTATTAGTTTGTTACTGAAGGTTTCTTCTTTCAAAAACTAAGAAATCGAAACTAAAAACGATATTTTCTTTTACTAAAATATGTAATAGAATTTATTTGGTACGGAAATAATATTTATAAGCTAAAAAAGACTTTAAAAGTTTATTTAAGAATTATTGAATTGAACTAAGACAATGTTATCTTCTACAAAGATACGCGAAAGAAATGCACCACAATTTTGGCGCCAGAAATATCAAATTATTAACTGTTTAAGTTAAATAAAAAAAAAAAAAACCAATTGGAATAATCATCAATACTTTGTACGCATGCACATTTTTAATTTAAATTGCGTGGCATGTTAAAGTAAAAATAACAAAGAACATAATAAGGCGGAACAGCCAAAAGCTAGTAAATCAATGGAGAACCTGGATCTATTACATTCCTGCTTTGTGTCCATTCATTTTCAGCAATGCACCATGGCTGCATAGGTCACCATCTACTTAATCTGCAATCCAAATGTCAGTGACACTTTATAATGAGCCAGGCGATAGTTCCGGCTGTAAAAAGGGGAAGGACGGGTCGCGGGGTCGACTCACCTTTCGCGCACCGTGCCAAGGCTGTTCAAGGATCCTCTCTCTCTGTGTCTTCCGTCTTCCCATTCTGGAGGATGGGCACCCGCATAGGTGGATGACTGGACATGAATACTCAATGAATTTCGTCTGTGATTAACGGATGCGGAATGGGATATACAGCAGACAGGACACAGGACGATTTGTTCCAGAACTGGGGTGGTGGCGTAATTTTAAGGCGCCTCTTTTCAGTTCCTGGGAAGGTTTGAATAGCTACAAGTTAGCCTTTGGCATGAGTAAATTATATAATGATGATGAGCATTTCAACAAACTCGTTTTAATGTGCTGTTTTGTTATTTTCCAAGGTCATTTGAACCTCAAGTCAAGCCCTTGAGAAGTTATGACTCAGAATTATTCACCAAGCATATAGTATATGTTGGACAAGGTTTCAGTTCTGTTTCCGTAAGGGTTTTAATTTCCGTAACGTGATTGAAGATCTTCTTTATGCAAGCTAAATGATGGATCGAATTAGTTTTCTATGGTCTCGACTTCATTCATCCCAAACCACAAATTTAAGGGAGGAAAAAAAAAAAAGAATCTTTCGAAAGACTTTAATAAGTTGGACTTTTTTTGGTATTCCATGGAAATAACAATAAAACTATAACAGATTTGTTTCGAAAATATTAAAACGAAAAACTAAGAGATGCATAGTAACATTCAAAAGTATCTATTAAAATATTGTTGTTCTAATGCAGCTGGCAATACAGTTAATCTTCATGCCATAAGCAAGGGCTACACCACTGTTATTCATGTAGCACTACCCAGGGGACAGGTGTAGCCTGAAGATATGCTACGGATGCGAGTAACACTGCCCCTCTATAAAAATGTTTGTCTAAATGTTTTTCTGTAGGTATAAATTTTTCTGCAGATATAAATGTTTTTTTCTGTTTTGTAAATTGTTTCTAACGTTAAAATTATCTACAAAATTACTATTCCTGTTCTCAGGTTCTCATTTACCTTTCATCTATTTACAATTTGAAATAACTCTGGAAATAAGCATTAATTCCATTTAAATGTAGTCCCACCACTATTTGTTAATTATTCAGCAATGATCATTATATTTCTATAATTTATATTTGAAAAATCATGAATTTTTATGTTCATCTATCAATTCACACTCGAAAGAAATTAATGCATATTTACTGTATTTTAGATTTAATTAGAAAAGGTGAGAGGTAAAATTTACATAATATCTAAATAAAATGTTATTGCCCCTTAATGTACTCCATCTATCATAAATAAAAATGCCACCTTGTTATAACTACAAAATAATCGAGGTATGAGTTTTAGATATTAATACGAAAATGAAAACATGTTACTTTGTTTAGAATTAGACTCTACAAAGTGACAAAAGTCATGGGATACTTCTTAATATCGTGTCGGCCCCCTCCCTTTCGCCCGGCGAAGTGCAGCAACTCGACGCGGCATGGACTCAACAAGTTGCTGTCTCGATAGACGTCCATAATTGTGAAAGCGTTGATGGTGCAGGATTTTGGGCACGAACAGACCTCTCGATGATGTCCCATAAAATTCATTCGGGCGATCTAGGTGGCCAGATCATTCGTTGGAATTGTCCAGAATGTTCTTCAAACCAATCGCGAACAGTTGTGGCCCCGTGACATGGCGCATTGTCATCCTTGAAGTCCATGAATGGCTGCAAGTGATTTAGCTGAACATAAGCATTTCAAGTCAATGTTCGGTCCAGTCGCACCAGAGGCCAAGTCCATGTCATGAAAAACAGAAGCCACCACCAGCTTGAACATTCAATAAAAATGCTCACCGGTTTTTATAGGGGACCAACCGATATGCTCACGTGCCCACGAGAAAAGTCGGTCTTCTGCTGGAATAGGTAAAAAGTTTTACGTCCCACATTGAGTTGTCTGTCTAGAACGAAAAGTCGTTAAGTGCAGGCGGTCGACCACTGCGCTGTCCATGGTGGGATGTTATGCCTGAAATGTCATACTCGGTTTGACTCAGTGGATCTGGGAATGTTGAATTCCCTAACGATTTCCGAAAGACTCTATCAAGAAAAAAATCGCGGTCATCACGTCAAAATGGTGAAAGCTCTGCGAAAGCAAATGTTCTACGATGCCATCTGAAAATTTGCATATTGCTATCCCATGACTTTTGAGTGTATAAGAAAACTATTTTTCAGTGGTTACTAATTTTATTTTTTAATCATTTTTAGCTTAAAATTCTATTTATATATCATTTACTATTTTTTATTATATATCAATATATTTATAATTGATTTCACAAAAATTTTTATTGCTTTCATCATGAAAACACATCTAAAAATGTATTAAAGTAAGATCTAAACTAAGAAAGTATCTAAACAAGTTTATCATGTGATTTTCAGTATGATTTATCAGATCTAAAAAAATGTAATATGAGCTATAAATGGATGAATAACATACGAGTAACATGCATTATATTTTATTATACCATTCATATTTTTACTATGCCATCATATTTATTTTATGATATTCATATTTTTAGATATAAATAAATTGGGAGTATATTTTTAATTAGGTTTCAATTTATGAGAAATCTGTTCTTATTTTTCAATATTTGAGTCCAATTCGTTAATATAAATCATGGATTGATTTTCAATTATTAGAAAATCAAATTGTAGCATTTTCAGTTTCTATTTTCTTATATAGTGACATTTTATAGATTTGGCGGAAAAATTTATTTTTTAAAGAACCTTACATCTGAAAAATATTACAAGTTATTCAAATGACCAGGTAGTATTACATGACAACTGCTATTGGAAATTAGATGGAAAAAAAAAATTACAAGGAAGAAAACAGATGAATTTCCAAATAAGAATCGCAAAAAATAAAACACTTTTAAGTCAGGTTGGGCGTACGAAGGCTTATTTAAAATTCCGTACAAAATTACCTGCTCCAGTAAATGAAGATGGAGCATGAAGGATTGACTGTCAGTAGGGGTTAATCGGATTATTGACAAAATAAACATCATTCTATCAATCATCGGGCAATCACTATTAACACCTTTCAGTCGATTCATCACCTGCTCAATGACTTTTTCACTGACAGGTGAAAAGAAGAAATGAAAATGTATGACTTGCAGGGGAGATAAATAGCATTTCCAATGATCACTGTGTTTGCTGAAGGGTAAGGGGTTACGATTGTTAACTTCTACGAAACAATATATTTTATGTTAGAATACAAACAAAGATAGACCACACAAACAGAAAAATATTTTATCTCTACGGTGCTATATCTTCGGCTTGGAATACGAACAATTTCGACTTTTCATCTAATTAATGGAAAGAAATATAATATTATGAAGAAACCCGAAAAAAAGCCTTCTCAAAATTTTTGATACGTTTTAAATGAAACTCAATCAGACCAATTTTTATTTCCAATGGCAGATTATGAACAGTTACAGCAAAAAAAACATACAGCATACAACAACAACAACAAAATAATACAACAAATACAACAAAACATGCTGAAACAGAGTTCATTAATCTAACAAAAATGCAAGTTGCAGATCTTTTAGCCATTAAAAAGTGTTACCAGGTGCACCACGGGTAGGTAGATCTTCTGCGCACCCATTTGAACCTAAGTAAAACCATGAAAAATCAGGAAAATTAATTTTCCAAATGAGAATAGTGGATTTATATAGATTCTAGACTAATAAAAAAGAACAACAAAGTAAGTCTTTTGACTCTACAGCCTCTAAAAGCAATCTTTTAAGAACCTGTAAGATAAAAAAATATTGCATGCCCTCAGAAATCCTTTTGAAACATTATTATTTTTAAATAATTTTTAATACTAACGTATTTTATTGCATGACTCATGGCTCAGTGGCAACATGCGCCTCTGGTGAGCATGTGGGCGGAGGTCCAATCCATTGGCAACTTCGTTGTAGATACTGTTTCAAAAAAACGAAGAGAGTCGATGGCGTTTGTGATGTTCAGCATTTTACCTCGTGAGTCAGAATACCAGGTGGGAGTTTAACGGGTTTTCTCTCCATACGACGCTCAAATGCGGGGTAGTCTTCCGGAAGGCATTGCTCTCCTTTTTTAGCGACACGGAGTCAAGTCAGACTTCTAATTACGGGTGCTTAATCAAAAACAAGAGCTGCATCACTCCTTTCATGACGACAACAACAACAACGTATTTTATTCAATTCCTTCTATTAGTTCACCCTCTCCCTATATATATCTTGTTCAAATTTTCAATCGTTAATAAAATACTTTTTATTCATCCACTCAAGTTCAGATACATTTTTTTTTAACTTGCAGTGGAGGACACTTGATGTTAATACAGTTTTTCAAATATTAATTCAGTAATTAAATTTAATTAATTAATTTTAGTTTTTTTTAGATTTAAGCTGCATGTATCTACCAATAGATGGCGACAGATAAACTTACAAAAATGAATTAAAATTATTAATAAAGGGCTTTCTGCAATAGAGTGTGAAAAAAAGTAGGAAATTACTTTAAATTGACTTTAAATTTTTTTTTGTATTACTTGTTAATTCATCCATTGGATTTAACAAGAAATAGTCCTAACTAGGATTATGTTATATTAAAAAAGACATTAACCATATATCAGTGTACCAGAAAAATTCAGCAGCTTTTACATAAGACGAATTGCGTCATTTTTAGACTGGTTATATAAAAGACTAATCTGTAAAAGATTAGTTTTGTAAATGCACATTAAAAAATGTTTTGTAAATAACGGCTTTATTCCAGCCTGTTTTTAATATGAGCACAAACTGGCCATTAAGTTCATTTCTACGACGAATCACCTGAAAAGACTCGAAGATCAGGCTTTGAGCTTGTGAGGCTCGTGATCTTGAGCTCCCTCTGCCTTCATAGATCATATTTTAAATGTGTATACATATTCAAACCTTTGGTCACCTCCCCAACATTTTTTTATTAAATATTTAGTATTTCAATTAATAGTGTTTTTCTTAATTGTATTAATTTTATTATGGCGCCTGAATTTCGTTGATTGAACTAGCCTTTTGTCTTGGTTTATTTTTGTTAAATATTCATCGAATTATTGAAGCAGACATAAATTTAATTATTTTATTATGGCGCCTGGATTTCTCTGATCGAACCAGCGTTTTCCTTGGTATATTTTTGTTAAATATTCCTCAAATTACTGAAGTTGACAAAAATTTAATTATTTTATTGTGGCGCTTGAATTTCTTTGATTGAACCAGAGTTTTCCTTGGTTTATGTTTATTAAATATTCATCGAATTATTGAAGCAGACATAAATTTAATTATTTTATTATGGCGCCTGGATTTCTCTGATCGAACCAGCGTTTTCCTTGGTATATTTTTGTTAAATATTCCTCAAATTACTGAAGTTGACAAAAATTTAATTATTTTATTGTGGCGCTTGAATTTCTTTGATTGAACCAGAGTTTTCCTTGGTTTATGTTTATTAAATATTCATCGAATTATTGAAGCAGACATATAAATTTAATTATTTTATTATGGCGCCTGGATTTCTCTGATCGAACCAGCGTTTTCCTTGGTATATTTTTGTTAAATATTCCTCAAATTACTGAAGTTGACAAAAATTTAATTATTTTATTGTGGCGCTTGAATTTCTTTGATTGAACCAGAGTTTTCCTTGGTTTATGTTTATTAAATATTCATCGAATTATTGAAGCTGGCATAAATTTAATTTTAGTTTATCATGGCGCCTGATTTTTTTTTTTTTTTTTTTTTTTTACTGAACCAGCGTTTTTCTTGGTTTATTTTTGTTTAATATTCATGGAATTATTGAAGCTGACATCAATGAAATTTTAATTTTATTATGATGCCTGAATTTCTATGATTAAACCAGCGTTTTCTTTTGTTTATTTTAAATATTCATCGAATTATTGAATTATTGAAGCTGACCTAAATTTAATTTTAATTTTATTAAAGCCTGGATTTCTTTGACTGAACCAGCCGTTTTTTTTTTTTTTTTTTTTTTTAATTTTATTAAATATTCACTGAATTATTGAAGCTGGCATGAGCAATGCAATTGATGAGCAAGCAAAAGAAAAAAGAAGATTGAATTTTAATTTAATAATTTGTTTATATAATTTTTAAAAACATTTTTAGAATTTTTCATTTTTGCTCAGAATTTTTTTTTTCTTTTATTCAATTCCTTCTATTAGCTCACACTCTCCTTATATATATCTTGTTCAAATTTTCAATCGTTCATAAAATACTTTTTATTCATCCACTCAAGTTTAAACACAAATTTTTTTGAACTTGTAGTGGATGACACTTGATGTTAATACAGTTTTTCAAATATTAATTCAGTAATTAAATTTAATTCATTAATTTTAGATTTTTTAGATTAAAATTACATATATCTACAATAGATGGCGCCAGATAAAGTTAAAAAATGAATGAAAATTATTTATAAAGGACTTTCTGCCATAAAGTGAAAAAAAGTAGGAATTGACTTTAATTTTTTTTTTTATATATTACTTGTTTTTTTCTTAGTTTTAATGTTCTCTTCTTAGGTATTTGAATCAAGTTAATGCAATATTATTTAATAAAATAATTAATTAATACTAAAATGATTAATAAATTAATAATTAATAAAATAATTAATTATTATAAAATTAAAATTTATAAAATAATAATATAAATATACTTAATATTTTGTATTAACTATATTAATATTATTATTTTAATTGACTTCAATTCAATATTCAACAAATATTAATTGGACTTATTTGTTATTTGGACTTCAGATATGTTTTTCTATTGCTTACTGTTCAGTACGACCTATTGCGGTTTCATAAACGGTTACTTTTTATTATGTTCAGCAAAATCCTACATGGGCGCCGGACAACAGCAATGATTACAATACTCTTATCACTTTTAACCACATTGACACCTACTAAAAAGCGATGAAGACGTGTGACATTTATTTTAAGTCGAAACCTTTAAAAAACATTGATAAGCAAACAAACAAAAAAATATATTCCAACTTTCCAGTTTTCCCAGAGACAATGTCACCACCCAAATGGCCTCGACTAAGTGTTTCAGGAATGAAATAAACAACTAAGAAAATGCCAATTTCTGTAATAAAAGCAAGCAGAAAAAAAAGCAAACAAGTAGAGAAAAACAAAGAAAAACCGTAACTGTAAACGTAAACGATGAGTTTTAAAACGGATGTTTAAAGATCCGGGATTATGTTGAGTAATTGAATAAATAAATAACCTGAAAGAATTACTGTTTGACAAAAAAAGCACCTTAAAGTTGGTCTTTAAGAGAGCCTAACCTTCCCGCTCTGACGTTTTCGCATATAATTAAGCCTGCTGGATACTCTGCATCCGGAACTTATAAATCTTTGAAAAAAATAGCCACTAGAGGTCAACTAGTCTTTTAAAAGAAATAATTACCAAGATCAGAAGAATTTCAATAAAAAAGGGAAATAAAAATCCAAAGCTTTCTCACCGGTCTGTAATGAAAGTTCTGGTGACCTTTTATTATTTGAAAGCCTGTGCATGAAATGTAAACTTCGAAATTTATTAATATTGGATTGCTTGTAGACGTTTAACGTTATTTCATAAGATAAAGAACAAGCAAAGCTTTTATTTCTCAAACTAAATAAATTCAATCGTGAATATTCGCAAGAAGGCCATCCACTTCATATGACATATAGCTGTAGCATATTAAGTTGGCATATAGGTGTAGCATATTATCAGAAAATTTACGTTTTGATTATTCGTCACCTACATATATAGAATCAAAAATATGTCTCAACCTTTCACATAAATAATCAATGTTTAGTGTGATGATTATGTTATGAAAAAAGGTATTCATATATTATTATGAAAAAGATGTTATGATATTATGCAAAAGGGGATTCAGGTTTACAATACACGTGATTTTCGTTTTCTTCATTATAAATACATTCATAGAATTTTAAAAAAAAATGTATATCGCACATTGTTTAGAAACATATTTCTTTAAAAAAATGTCATACTTACATTTTTGTGTAAACAACTTAACATTCATTTTATCAGTTAGCTTTGATTCGGATAACATGTTTTAAAACTTAAATCGATAACATGGTTCAAAATAGGTTATTTTTTGACTCGCTTTATAAGTTTAGCATATAATTAGCGATCAAATAATCGCTATTAACGCTGTGCTAAGTAATTAACAAAATAAAAATGTGTAAGTTTTATATTGGGGGCTAATGGCCGAGTGACTAACGCTCTGGTGCTTGGTGCCACAGGTTTCGGGTTCAAGTCTGGGCTGTGCCATACATGCTTGTAGTGATTCGAATCCACTTTAAACAGTAGGTCCCGGTCTAATTTGACTGTTGAGAGTAGGGCTGACAACCCTATATCTTTAAAAAAGAGCCTAACCTTACTCTTATACCGTGGATACTCTTAGCCGTGATGCATCCGAATCTTATAAATCTTTGAAAAAAAATAGCCACCAGGGGTCAACTAGTCTTTTAAAAAGAAATAATTACCAAGAAGAATTTCAATAAAAAAGGGAAATAAAAATCCCAGCTTCTCTCACCGGTCTGTGATGAAAGTTCTGGCGCCCTTTTTATTTGAATTTCGAAATTTATTAATAGTGGATTCGCTTACAGACGTTTAACATTATTTCATAAGATAAAGAACAAGAAAAACTTTTAGCATTGATTTTTATTTGTCAAACAAAATAAACTCAATCGTGAATATTCTCAAGAAGGCCATCCACTTGATATAGCATATTATCAGAAAATTTACGTTTTGGATTATTCGTCACCACATATATATAGGATCTAAAATATGCCCTCGACCTTTCACATAAACACTCAACGTTTATTGTGATGTTATGTACATTATAAAAAAAAAAAGGGATTCAAGTTTACAATGCACGATTTGCCGTTATCAGGAGCTTCATATTCCCATCAATATAAATAGCCATGCACTTGTTGAATTTTAAAAATGTAAGGCTTTCTCGCGCAGTGTTTAGAAATAAATTTTTTCTTGGCTTATTGATATAAAAAAGTGTTATATTAACATTTTGTATTAATGTATTTGTACATTTT
Organism: Caerostris extrusa; assembly: GCA_021605095.1. NCBI lineage: Eukaryota > Metazoa > Arthropoda > Arachnida > Araneae > Araneidae > Caerostris > Caerostris extrusa. Next base: position 51,591 of record BPLR01007365.1, read on the forward strand.
GTATTTGTACTTAACATTCATTTTACCATTTAGCTTTGTTCGGATAATATGTGCCATTTTAAAGCTAAAACCGATAACAAAATAAGTTATTTGAACTTCTTAATAAGTTTAGCATATAATTAGTATATAGAGTTAATAGTAATTACTTGTATTATTGTATTTTTTAAAATTGGTTAGGTGAATAAGGTTGTTGTGTTTTTTGATCGTTAAGCATTTTTTTTATGAATTCTTCTTCCTAGAGGGCCTGATGTCTAGTTAGCCAGCATTCTGGCCTTTGGTACCACAGGCTTCTAACAAAAAATAAGATTCGAATCCGAGATGTGTGTTGGTGGTTCGGTGGTGGCATCGATGTTTTTTGTGGTTCGGAAACCACGTTAAACTGTGTGTCCCGGTCTAGTTAGTCTAAAGTGTGCACAAAATGACCGTAGAGCGACATACTGAACCAAATCTTCTTCTTCCGTGGTGGAACAGCCTCTTGATGGACCAAAGATGTCGTCTGCAGGCAGATTTCGAAACATGAGATGTTTTTTATTTCACGTGTAGGGTTGCCAGCCCCACAGTCATATTAGACAGGGACCAATGGTTTAAAGTGGATTCCGAACCACTACAAGCTCCAAGGTACAGCCAAATTCGAACTCGAAACCTGTGGCACCAAGCGCAGTCACTGGTCATCAGACCCTCATGTTAAGTAATGAAGAAAATTACTTATTATAAGTTTTTATATTAGTAAGACTTTTTTCCTATTATCTTAGGGTTTCTTTTAAGACAAATATTGCAACTATTTGCAGTTTTGCTTACTTCTGTATTTAATTTTCTTAGAAATAAAGTTATACAACTTGAATCATCTTACATATATTTTTTTCTGACAATTTTGTTCAAAATAAAACATTTTGGTAAGTTAGAAATATTTTGATAAGTGGCTTTTTTTTTTATTCTTACCGGCACATTCCATCTTTGATGTAAACTGAATGATTCGTTACTTTTGTCGCTGAATACTTTCCTAATTGGAAACAATGCATTTATATATCTTTTCTCGGTAGTTCTAACTACCTATAAATAAAAATTCGAATGCAATAATTGTCAATAAATATCTCGCATGTTAGGTGACAACGCGCGGATTTTTTTTGGGGACAAAAATACTGCCAGACATCAATTTCTAGAACAAAGAAATTGTTTCTGCAAAAAGGGTCATCAGATTCTACCAACAATAGCCAAAAAAAAAATGTTCTGGATACCTTATTTTTATGTCCCCAAACGTGCTCCGTTGATACTTTCCAATTATTCCCCTTGAAAAATGCAGGTTTCAAGTCTTTTTTGCCTTCCAGCCACGAGTTTTTTAACAGGCCATTGCATTTGAAGTCTTTCCGGCATTTTTATGGCAGACTAAGTTAGGTGCTTGACAAAGGACTCGGTTTTATAGGCTCTTGTAGGTACGTGCCTCAAGAAGTTAGCAGAATCGTTGTTGCAATCGTTGTCATTTTTGATGAAAAATACGATGAGAAGTTCTCATTAAAGAAATTAATTGCAAGAATTGAAGAAATACATCTGAAATGTCTTCCCGACTTTGAAAAATCTCTGTTTATAGTCCTAACAATTTATGACGTTTGTTAGTATATAGACTAGTTTACAAAATGCTTTTAAGTGTGTTTCTATGAATTAACCAAACAATTTCTACCAAGAGCACAGGCGACGACTTGCGCATGTAATAATTATTGCTTTTTTTTGGGGACAAAGTTTGCATTCTTTAATTTATTCCAATATTTTATTAGTCATTTGTAAAAGCTCGATTAATCACTTCTTTTAATGTGATTATGAACTCTTTTTAATCTTTTCAAAATAAGATGGAAAGAAAAGATTTATATTTATTAAGCAGTTATCTTAATTTTTAACATACTATTTTTTGTGGAGATATTATTTAAAAAAAACATGCTTATATTGCATATTGCATGCTTTTAAATAATATCCTCACAAAAGTGATATTTAATATAATATAATGTTTTTAATACATAATTTTAAATAAAAGTGCAATAACAAATTTCCAATAATTACAAAATAATTTTAATTTCCAAATATCTGTTTAAAAAAAAAGGTTGTGTTCTTACATGTTCTCACAAAGTTCTTAATGTTTTTTATGCAATGTGACAATTTGCATATTGATCATACCACATATAACAGTTTATATAATGATCTTATTATATATTACCCTGATGATATAATAACTTTTCAATAATGATTGCAAAAAAAAAAAATTTTTAATTTAACTCATGAAGGACTGAATTTTGAAAAATAAAAAAATTGTGCTTTAGATTAAAGCTTTAAATTAAAGACTTTCACAATGTGTTTCCAAAAATAATGTTCTTTTATTATATAATTCCAATAAATTATCGATATGTATATATTTTTTTTCACAGAAATTTAAATATATATATATATATATATATATATATATATATATATATATATATATATATATATATATGTTCAAAAACAAAAAATATCTACACAAAAACTCTCATGATGATCCAGATTTGTATTCAAGTTAGAAAAGTCGTATTTTTATTGATATCTTTGATATATGAATTTTCGAAAATTATTTTATTCATTTTGTAAATTTATCTTGATTTCTTTTCTTTTAATAACAGGAGGTATTAAAATTATTTGATTGTCTGAAATAATTGGAAATTTATTGAATGCTCTTTGCTGGTTTACGTGTCTGATAAATAAAAGTGGAAAAAGTATGCATTTCGACAAATTATTACTTTCTATTCACTATTTCTCTTATTAGTATTAAGTCTCATAAATCCTTAAAATTCTTAAATAAATTAATCATTTGTTCTTTAATATTGAAATATATAAATTTTAAGAATAATTTGATATTCAGTACGTTAATAATGAAAATTCATTTTTTTTTTTTAAATTTGCTTTTATATAAAAACAATAATATTTAAAATTATTATTGTTAAAATTATTTTTTAATTTAATTAATTAAATTTTTAAATTTAATTTAATTGATTGTTCTTTAGTGTTGTAACACATAAATTTTAATAATAATTTATTGTTCAGTACATCAGTAAAGATAAATTCATTTATTTGGGAAAATATGTGTTTTTATATAAAAGCAATAATATTTCAAATCCATATTCCATCACAATTTTTTTTAATTCTTTACAAATTTTATTATTGACTTATAAAACTTCACAATAAAGAAGTTTTATAATTAGAGCAATTTTTTTTAAATGTTGTTTTGCATATTAACTTGGAAAATAACTAAATATGGTGACATTTTTTTATTTAAATTTCTTTTAGTTAATGAAATTTCTCGTTAATAATGAAATAATATATCATTTAAAAATTTCATCATAAATTTATCTTTAATAACAAAAAGATGTCTTATAAGTTCCGCCAGCTTTAATATTCCTTATGAAGTTAAAAGTTTGCGCTTATTTATTTCAAATACTTCCTCACATATGAATTCCTTGATCTTATTGAACACTGCCCCAAGATAGACCCAAAGGAGAAATTAAAGGAATTAGGTTTAAAAACAATATATTCCCTTTGCATATATCCCCTTCCCTTGCACATTCACATAACAGCCTACAATGAAGGATCATCCGACTCAACGTTTTGTAATGAGGTGCTGGAGCTGTTTTAAAAAATCAAAAAGAATTAAAATAGTTGCCGGTGCTGAAAAATGGCATCAAACTTCACAGGAGAACTGCTGACCATTCAAATGCATTTGAGGCTTCAAATGCATCATCACAATAAAGGAATGGTATTACTAACTTCACTGACTCAAGTTCTGCCTTGCAGGCTCTTCAAGTATGATCTTGAACATGGACACTCGTGGGCACGTGAGCATATCGGTTGGTCCCTACATGAATGGAAAACCGTGGCCTGGTCCGATTAGTCACGATTTCAGTTGGTAAAGCTGATGGCAAGGTTCGAGTGTGGCGCAGACCCCACGAAGCCATGGACCCAAACTGTCAGCAAGGCACTGTTCAAGCTGGTGGTGGCTCCGTAATGGTGTGGGCTGTTTTTCATGGCATGGACTTGGTCCTCTGGTGCGACTGGACCGAACATTGACTGGAAATGCTTATGTTCAGCTACTTGGAGATCACTTGCAGCCATTCATGGACTTCATGTACCCAAACAACGATGGGATTTTTACGGATGACAATGCGCCATGTCACGGGGCCACAACTGTTCGCGATTGGTTTGAAGAACATTCTGGACAATTCAACGAATGATCTGGCCACCCTAGATCGCCCGACATGAATCCCTATCGAGCATTTATGGGACATCATCGAGAGGTCTGCTCGTGCCCAAAATTCTGCACCATCAACGCTTTCACAATTATGGACGTCTATCGAGACAGCATGGCTCAATATTCCTGCAGAAGACTTCCAACGACTTGTTGAGTCCATGCCACGTCGAGTTGCTGCACTTCGCCGGGCGAAAGGAGGGCCGACACGATATTAAGAGGTATCCCATGACTTTGTCACTTCAGTGTATCTCTTGGAGCAAATCCACTGCTTGCACAGAATGTGTAGTCTGCAATGCTCATGTGGATTTGAAATTTAATGAAATTGCAGATTCTTCGGAGCAGAATGCCAAAGGTCTGGATCAGACTGCCATTCCTACTTCCCTTGCAGATGACTTGGCCCAATCTAAACTTATTATTCTTTATAAGATTGAAACTAAATAACAACTTACAGAACTAAGTGTCGACAGAAAAACAGCTACTACTCTCACAAGATCAAGAATGAAGCACCACAAAAATACAAAATTTCTGCTGACGGCATTAAAAAAATATACCAAAAATGTGGCAACTCCTTAACTGTTACCTTGTAAACAGTCGAGCTTACTCCCTCATCCTGTCTTTGATTTTCCAGCTGTTGTAGTTGCCATTCATTGTCTGGATCATCCCTCGTAAGAGGATTTGAACTTCGATCTGGCAATCAACATAGCCAATATTATTCGGTACCTTGAATTTAATTTTCATGTACACTTCAGGATATAACAACAACAACAACAGCATATGAATTTCAACTAATTTACTAATATTTTTTTTTTTTGCCTTTTTATGAATTTTTTTTTTTTTTTGTAATAGCATAACGTTTAGCAATTATATATCTATAGTCACTGTTGAAATTAATGAACCTAAATATTTAATGTGATTGGAAAAATAAGAAACAAATATGTAAACAAACCTTCAGTGCATGATGCAACTACTCATGATGAAAATACATCATGCAACTATGATAAGCAATAAATAATTGATTTAAATTAAATTTAATTGGTTTGAAAATCAAAACCTTTTCTACATTTCAACATAATTATATAAAGAAATCAAAAAAATTAATTAAATGTATTTAATTCCGTTTTCAAAACTGAATGGTTATAAGATGACAAATCACTAATTAAAGATAATTGTCTGGAATGAATGATTCGATTTTCCACCTGATAGGAGAATTTTAAAGAATACAAGAAACGTTTCAGTCAAACACTTCTTTTTTCTAATTTAACCCTTTAAGTTTTACAGAAATGTAGTCATGTATTTTCTAATTAACACTGTTTTCTGTTGCGTAATTATTTAAAAAAAAAAGACAACAATTGGTCCTCTCTGCGCACTGAGTACTCTTGAGAGTAAATGAACCGCCATCAATCTTCATGACACTAACACAAAGAGCTACGAAATCCGTTTCACAAATTACTCTTAACCATTAAAAAGCATGTCGTGATGCAGTTAATTGGACACAAACGTGGCGTGAAATGCCATTGTCATTTAAATGGAAAATCAAAAGGGATATCTGTCAAAATCAAGTTTTTTTAAGCATTTCTCGGAAGTCACGTTTAACAGATTTGTGCGCGTTTTAACCTATTTTCTTGTATATATATATAGCTAATTGGAGGGGGAAAAGGGACTTTTTCTTTTTTGTCTTAATTTAGATCAAGTCTACTTCGTGGAACTGTTATGATGAACAAGATTTCTAGGGTCAGTAACTTACCTAAAGATCCAAATAATTTCATATATCTCCAAAGCCTCTTCATTTTGGAGGATCATTCATCATAATAAACCTGTTAAAAAATATTTTCATCATTATTAGCAAGAAGTATTTATATTCAAATATTTTCCCATTTTTCATGATTAATGCATTAACTAAAATATAGTTGTATTGTAATCAATATAGAGGGACCTGATGGCCTGGTGACTAGCACTTTGGCGCTGGGTAATCCAGGTTTCGGTTCGAATCTCAGCGGTGCCATGGATATTTGTAGTGGTTCGGAATCCACCTTAAACCGTAGGTTCCGGTTTAATATGACTGTTGGGGAGCAGGACTAACAGCCCGTACTCCGTAGAAAAGAAAACATCTCATGTCTCGGAATCTGCCAGTAGACAAAGACGGCTTTTGGCCCACCATGGGGCCAGTTCATAAACTAATTCATATCATGAACTGTCATCCGAGATTTCTAGGATCAGTAACTTGCTTAAAGATCTAAATAATTTCATATATATCTCCAAATCGATTATTCATTTTGGAAAGATAAGATATCATAATGAACCTTTAAGAAATGTCAAGAAATATTTTCGTCATTATTAGCAGAAATATTTTGCATCTAAACGGTTTATTACAGATATTCCAATTTCATGGTTAACTAAAATTAATTAATTAATTCAATAATTAACTAAAAAATGATTGTATTATAAACATTGTCAAGGGGCCTGATGGCGAGTGACTAGTGTTCTGGGCACCCGGTGCTCCAGGTTTTGGATTCAAATCTCGGTAGGGTCATGGATATTTGTAGGGGTTCAGAATAAACTTTAAACCACAGGCCCTGGTTTAATATGACTGTTGGACATAAATCTGACAGTCCTACTCCATAAAAGAAAACATATCCTGTCTTGAAATCTGCCAGTAGCTTTGACCCATCATGTAGCTGCTGAGGCCATGAAGAAGAATCATTGTAGAAATCGTTTCAGATGTTTAGCCATTTAATTAAAAACCGGTATTTCATAAAATATTTTATAGTAATCATACCAGTAATATATAAATGCGACACACTGAGCAAAAATCACGACATTAATGTTCATAGAAAAATTTAAACAATCGCTTTGGAACAACTTTAAAACCAATTAAGATAAAAAATGACTTGCTTTGAATTGACGACTTAAAACACAATTATAATTTATGCACACATTTTTATATAACTTTTAATAGAGACTTTTAGCGTCAGAAATTGACACAATAGTGAAAAATATTATATTACGCCATTTAACAGCTCTTATGTATTTGCAATACTCATGAGCTATCATATTGTATGGCATGTAAATGTTTTCAATTACCGTATTGGTTCTGATATGCAAAAAATTGTATAATATTTTAATAAAGCAAGTTGAAATCCATATTATTAATATAATTAGTTTAATTCTCAATTTAAAATTTTAGTGACTTTAATAATATTTTCCTTTAATTTTTTATTGTAGATCAAATTTAATAATAATAATTTACATCAGTGTTTAGTCTGTAACAGATTTCTTCTTGATAAATTAATAAGGTTGTTTTTTAAACATAAGAAGTTTAATATTTAAATTCGTATGTATTTACAAAAATAAATAATCCTACTGAGTTAAAAAAGCTTTTATAAACGGATATACTATCGAATAGTTGTTTTATGAAAATTTGTAAAATATTATAACTACCGTATGAGATATTTGATAGTTTGAAGAATAAAGAAACAATAAATATAAATATTGGCTTTATAACTGCAGGCATAATATTCTTTCTAATAAAAATTAAAGATTAATTGAAATTTATAAAGTGGCCATTTACCATGGGATATGATAATATATTAATTAATTCTATTTAATATTGTTCTATTTATAATATTAAAGTAATTCTAAGTATTATGGGACATTTACATGGACACAGAATGATTCTTATAAAGCATCATTTTGTATATTTGATCAACATGAAATGATGCGACAAAAAAAAATATTTGACCTCTTGTTATTATATATAGATTTGATATGTTCGGTTTAAAAGATATATTATTAAAATAACAAAAATTTATATTATTCATCGTATATTATATGTATAATATATATTCTTTTTGAAGTTGTATGACTTAACATTTAGCAACATTCTTTTCTTACTCCAAATCATTTTGCTTTTAGAATTTATCACCGTATTTGTCTTCCAACACTGGGCCCAGCAATTAAAAAGCCATTTTTTTTCTGTCGTGATACTATACTTCTCTAAAATAAACGACATACCACTGCGAAACGCACTTTAATTCACTCCATCGACTTCCACAAATCAAAAACCAGCGGTTGGACTTTTCTTTTTCTCCCCCCATGATAATATATTAAGTAATTTTATTTAATATATTAAGTAATTCTATCTAATATTATTCTATTTGTAATATTAGTAATTCTAAGTACCATGGGACTTTTACATGGGCACAAAATGATTTTAATAAAGAATCATTTTGTAAATTTCACCAACATGAAATGATGTGATAAAATATTATTTAACCTCTTGTTATATTTATAATGCAGATTATTTATATAGATTTGTTATGCTTGGTTCAAAAAGCATGTTATTAAAAGGACAAAAATTATATTATTCATTGTATCTATTATATATCTTTCGAATTACATGTTTAGAAAAATATCTATTTGCCAATTTTTTTTATATTCGAAGTTGTATGACATTCTTTTCCGACTCAAATCATTTTGCCTTTAGAATTTATCGCCGTATCTGTCTTCCAACACTGGGCCAGCAAAAAGCCATTTTTTTCTGTCGTGATACTATACTTCTCCCCAAAATAAACGACATACCACTGCGAAACGCACTTTAATTCACTCCATCGACTTCCACAAATCAAAAACCAGCGGTTGGCCTTCCCTTTTCTCCCCATGTTTTATTTCCTCAATTGTCTCACGACATAAACCTATCAACCGAACGATTCCATCGAGGTGGCGGAGAGGAAAGATTCCCATGGCGATCACGTCACGAGGAGATCCCCGGCCCTACACGTTCCACCGAAAAATAAAAAAAAAGAAAGATCTTCCGAAAAATTTATCCTCTTCCGCACCTTGCAGCTTGCACATCATCGTCTTTATTCCGTGGTATTCCATGGAACAACTAGAAGTAAAGAACAGGAACCGAGTCGGTCTTGCTCCAGTGGGCGATTTGTTTTACGCGGTGTTGTAGCTTGATTTACGGTGGACGATGTTATCGAATTGGAGGGGATGTCGCAGAGTTCTGTTAGAGCACTCTTTGGTGGAAGGAGGGCGACCCTTAATTCGAAGGCGGGGGTCTTGTTTTGCTGATTGTCAAATTTCAAGGCGCCCGTAAACGATGTCTTTGATCAGGAGACGTCAACTTAACTGTTTGGTATGGCGCTTCACTGTTGCTCTTTGGGTGTACCGAATCGAGAATGAACAGTGGGAAGAGAGTAGTAGAGTGTGCAGGAATAAACTGGATATCACCAACTTTTTTCAATGTTTATATATATATTTCTTTTTCATTCATGACATCCTTGGATAAAAAATAAATACTATATCGCCTTTTATGAATAATTTAAACTTGTTTGGCATTCTACGCTGTGATAACAAACAGGTAGAATGATAATAGTCTTTAATAGCATTACAATTAGAAGAAGTTTCTAAAGAATAATATATTCATTACAGGAAAAGAATGATATATCCATACCGTAAAAGAATAATATATTTGGAAAAAGAATACATTCCACAGGAAAGAATAATATATTCCTACAGGAAAAGATATATTCGAACAAGGAAAAGAGTATAATATATTCTTACGGAAAAAAGAATAATATATTTGTATTGGAAAAAGAATGATATCTATAATCTATTCATTCATACAGGAAAAGAGCGATATATTCGTACAGGAAAAAGAGTGATATATTCGTACAGAAAAAAGAATTATTTGTTTGTACAGGAAAAGAATAATATATTCGTACAGGAAAATGAATAATATATTCATACAGAAAAAAAAATAATATATTTAGAAGAAGAAGAATTTCGTAGATTAAGAATGTATTCTTTTTACGAATTTTGAAAATTTTATATATTCGTAGTAGACTTTTATTTTGCCCCAAGAAATACTAATGATGTTTCAATATATGAATAATAAATTAAAAATGACTTCAAATTAAAAATAATTATTTTTATTAAACAAATTTCTCTATGTGTTCCTTTTTTTTTTTTTTTTTTTGAATAATATAAACTTAGCATTCTACACTGTGACCGTATACTGTAGAGTGATAATAGTACTTAATAACTAAGCATATAAATGTTAGAACGAAGAGTTTCCGAAGAATAACATATTAATTAGAGGAAAAGAATAATTTATTTAGAAGAAGAATAAATTCTTTTTACGAATTTTAAAAATTTCTCTATTTGTAGCCTTTTACAGTCAAGAAATACTAACGAAGTTTAAGTATGAATAACTTCAAATTAATGTCACATCAATATGGGCAATATCTAAATAATTTTTTTTTTTCTATCCCGGGTTGTCGTATCAGTATGGGCAATATCTATTTGTAAATATTTTTGATTAAGGTAAAATTTTCTATAATTATTATATAATTCCTGTGTTACATTTATGCTATATTCATGTGTGTTCCTTGGAAGGAGGCCTGATGGTCGAGTAACTAGCGCTCTGGTTTTCGATGCTACAAAGTTTCTTCACAAGGGGCACACATAGAATATAACACATGAATTATATGATAATTAAGAAATTTTATGATAAAAAATATTTGCAAATGAATATTATCATCAAATATAACATAGCATCATCATTTTTATAAGACAAAACTTCTCATTATGAGTTGATGATTATCGTACTGATTTTTGATAAAATTCTCGTTGAAATGCTTATTAAATAAATGATGATGATAAGGAAGTTTAAAATGATCAATAATTTTATCTCCTCAAGAAACAATTCCTATTGAAAATTTTATAAAAATCGAAATCGAATGTAAAATAAAAAAATAATGAATTGTATTTATTTTGTTTAAATACATGGTATTAAAAAGGAAATGAAGTTACTGGGTTGAAAACCAAAGTAAATACTTTAACAATTATCTTCTAAACTGTTTGAACATTGTATTTGAACTATTTAGCTCAAAAAGTCATTTACAGCAAGCAAATTTATAAATTCGATATTATAGCATAAAATTTCATTTTTTATTTACTATATATCATTTATTATATTTTTTATTCAGCAATACGTAAC
>BPLR01007366.1:0-91193 GCA_021605095.1 Caerostris extrusa
CGTATTGCTAAATTGTATTATTGAAAAATATTGTACAATTATGATAATAAATTTAAAAGGCATATATTTGTTTATAATTAATATTGTCTCTAATATTTTCAAAATAGGATATAAAATAATATATTAACTTCTAAGATCTGTGATTTTTAAAATCTAACGCAATGAAAAATTTAAATGAAAATAATGGCATCAATATCAGTTCAACTCATCTATTTCGTCACTTATATTTAATCCGTTAACCTATATTACAGATGTTATTAAAATATCCAAATAGCCAAAGTGAAAATTATTTTAAAGATCTTAAAAAGTCATTAACATTTTTAATTGAAATAGTACGTTAAGTAAAATATATGTTCCAGTTTAAAAATCGCATTTTCGTGATAAGATTTCACGTTTTACCAAATCTTCATAATTTAAATAGATATTCAATTTAATCAAAAGAACCATTTCTCTCGCGCTGAAATTAAGATTAAAATTTGAAATTAAAAAATGCGGCTTCAAAACCAAATATCATTAAAATAGCGAATTTATTTTTAATCAACTGAGCGATTTACTACACTTGAAATTTGCCATTAGAAGAAATAATTTAAACTTTTTCTTCTTTTATTGAAGGAAAAGGCCGAAGAGAAGGATCCAGAATTCGTCCATCTTTTTGATGAGAAAGAGAGTGACCAATTGGGATCCGAATTCGCTGTCAAATCGAATCTTGAGGAAGCCGAGACCAAAGTTGCCCAACTCCAAAGTGGTAAGTGCGCTGCCTTGTTATATGCCTTTCACTGCCTTGTTATATGCCTTGTATAATTTTCACTTTTTAAAATTTTATAAATATTGCAGTTTTTTAGTTTTTAATGACTTTGTTTTTAAATTGCCTGTATCAAAGCTGCTGTGTTCAAAATTTAAATTTGTACATCAATTTTGTTTCGAGTAATGCATTTTATAATAAATTAACTTGCCAACCATCAGTGTTTTAACTCGACTAATAACCAATCAGTAACCTGCAGGGTAGTTCAAATACTATTGTGCCCTAAAAGTAAGACCAATTTTTTTTTCAAAAACTCTATTTATTCTTCCAAATTTATTTCATCGCCTTCAATGCAATTCCCTCCGGACACAATGCACTTATGCCAACTAAGTGCAAATAAGTTGAACTCAGTAGGACACAGAAGTCCATTCCTCTGGTGGTGTCCATTGGAGTTCCCTGCTTTCAGAAACAAGGAGACTTGATGACGATTATATTGAAAGGTGTAAAATGTGTCACATAGAAAGTCAGGCTGTATGATGAAAATTTTACTGGTTTTATCTCATATACGATGCGCCATAGTTACTCCGAAATGTCCTTCTTTAACGACAATGTCCTCCCATGCTCTACTCGAGAGTCAGTGGCAACGTGAACAGCTGATAAGCATTATGGCTGAGGTTCAATCCGCTGGCGGCTTTGTTGTAGACACTGTTTCAAAAACGAGGAGAATCGGTGGCTTTTGTAGTGGTCAGCATCTTGCCTAGTTGGAGTTTTCCAGGTTTTCTCTCATACCATAAGTAAATGTGGTTTAGTTTCCCCAAATAGTCCTCCCGGAAGACACTGCCCTTCTTCTTCAGCATCACGCAGCCAAGTCAGACATGCGGTTGCTCCATCATAATAGAAGCTGTCATCTCCTTCCCTTCTTCCGTGAGAACACACGGAGTCGTGGACTTATTAGATATTGTTGTCGATGAAGTAGGATAAGAAACAACAACATTCCCTTCCATTATTTTTCTTTGGTGGACTGTTCGTAGCATACATAAGTAGAGCACGATATCCATCAATATTCAACAACATTAAAAAATTTTTCATGGTTATCGTTTAATCGTATGCTTCAATAAATAATGTTGATAATAAAGCTTTGATGATGCACTACAGTACTTATATAGTACTAATTATTAATATTTGTTTCTTAATTTTTTGATAAATCGTGCTCCAATACTGCTTTAAATTACTCATTACATGTGTCTTCGACAATGTTTTGTATATTTATTATAATATTGAAATTATTCAGAGAGATTGCCACTCTAAGTAGCCATTTTTTAAAGTATTCATTTTTAATATTTTGAATATTGAAAAAAGATCATCCAAAGATCGATCTGAGTTCTAAAAACGATGTATTAAAAACCTTTATGGTCCTGAAACAAACATCCTACTGCAAAATTCTCTATTGTTAAATTACGAAAGACTCTATTTTCGCAAATGTCAATAAACATAATGTTCACAATTAGTCGTTGAACTATAATGAACTTGAATAAAAATTGATGTGAAAATCGTATTTATCATTCAAAGTATAAAAAATCGATAGTTTTTTTTTTTTTTTTAATAAGAAATAAATATAAAAAAGGATTATTCGTGAAAAGCCTAAAAACTTATTTTAAAACAAAAAATTTAGTTTCTTTTATGTCAATAAGGCTTTTATTTATGATAAATAAAGAATTTTAAAATGTAAAAATATTAATAATAGTAAATGTCATATGTTATAGTAAATATATTTCTTGTTGTATCGACGACCAGTGGCCAGTTTTCACAGTGAACACTTTTATTCAATTTATCTGAGTGATATTTTTACTTACATTCTATAATAATGAATGCATAAATTTTTTTTTTTTTACTGTATGATTTTAGTCTAAACTACAAACTGTGATTATGTTATCCATTGGTTTTAAATCTAAAATTATGATTTTATGATTTATTCCGAATCGAATAGAATAGAATAGAATAAATAAATACGAATAATAAAAATAAAAGATTTTTTATGATAATAGAAAGAGATAGTACATATAATAATCATAATACATAATAATCAATAAATTTGTGCGTATATCTAAAACCAAGAAATTGACAACTTAATTTTTTTAATTTTTTTAAATTTATTAATTCAAAGTGTATTTTAAACAGTACGTATATAAAAAAATAAAGAGAAATGCTTATTTTTACTTACAATTTATAATTTTCTAAAAATAACTAGCTTCAGAAATAATCACTTTTTAAAGAAAATAATAATAAACTTGATTTGGCATTTCGTTTTCACCAACATAAACAAAAAAAATTGTTTTATTAATTAATAAATTACGCAATTTCTCAATACTTCATAAGTTTATTAAAAAAATTCAAAATGATATATTGATAACAAAATTTTATGAAAAATAAATAAAATTTATAGAGAATGATAAAAAGAATTTCTAAAATAAAAAATTAAAACCAGTAAAATTTATACAATTTATTTCCCCTTACACTTTGAATTTATTTTGACTTTTAATTGCAGAAAGTATGAATGACCACAAAAATCAACAGTTTTTTAAAAAAATTGTATAGAAAAAAAATTTGAAAAAAAAAATATACAATCCAAACCATCATATAACTCACTTTTTACTTTTTTACTTTTTTTTTTTTTTTTCATTTCTAATAAGTACTACTGTTATTTTTTGTAAAAGTGCATTTACCTTTTTCTCAATATCTCGCTATTCATCTTTGTGGTTTTAATCCAAATTTTTTTTTAAAAAATTTATTTACCATTTAGTTTTCTAAACTCCGCTTACTAAGAAACCCCTTAATTTTCCTTGCTCTTTTCAGTCAAAAACACTGTAAAGAAAATAAACCTGTATTCACGTATTTAAAAAAAAAATTATAATACTAGATTAGATCTTATGAAAATTTCGTTTTTGGTAACCTTTAAGGTCACATCACATCTTTGTTTGAAATTTTCTGGCATCCATTGATTCTTTTAGCCAAACTATATTCCATTTTTGAAATCAAAAATAAAAATATTTTTTTTTTTTTTTTTTATCAATTGCAAGATGCATTACGAAATAAAAAAATTTTACTTTTAAATTTTTGACACAAATCTTATGAATTTAATAATTTAAAGCAATAATTTTTTATAATCTTTTTTAATTTTTGTATTATTATTATTATTAATTAAATTTACCCACAAAATTTGATTTATTTTTCAGCCACTATATTCCAATTTTGAAATCATAAAAAAATTATTATTTTTTTTTTTTTTTAAATCAATTGCAAGATGTATTACAAAATAAAAAATGTGTTCCTTAAATTTTGATAGAAATCTTATCAACTTAATAATTTAAAACAATTTTTTTTAATTTTGGGGATTTATTATTAATTAAATTTATTTCAAAATTTGATTTACTCTTTTCAGCCAAATTTTATTCCAATTTTTTGAAAAAAAAAAAAAACATTTTTTTTTTTTTTTTTTGATCAATTGCAAGATGCATTACGAAATAAAAAATTTGTTCTTAAAATTTCTGTCAAATATTTAAAGAACTTAATAATTTAAAACAATTATTTTTTATTATCGTTTTTAATTTTTGTATTATTATTATGTTTATTCAAAAATTTGATTTACTTTTGTATGCTTAATTTTTGATCAATTTAATGACATAATTTTTTCATCAATTTATAATTGTATTATTAAATAGTTTGTTTCATTTTTATTTTCAGCCTTGGATAGATCTCAGTCCGAACTTTTGATTTAAAATCCAGATATGACGACGATTCGAACGCCAAGTAAGTTGCGAAATTTGTCCTCATTTTAAATTCCATATGCCATTTTTTAAAATTTTCAACTATCACATTTTTTTATTTTAGATAAAATAGAAAATATTTGTCGAATTATCAAATTTTTTAATTTTTTATTTAATAGGAACAAAATTGGAAAACAGTTGTCACAAATATTATATATATAATAAATATATATATGACTATTTTGTATATTTTTTTAATCGCAAAGTTTTTTGCCAACAGGTTGATGAACTTTAACAAAAAATCATCTTTTTTGTGTTGTAAAAGGTTATAAAACATTAACTGAAAATATTTTTTATTAATTCCATTACAACTTTATTTATTTTAAATAAAGTTCAAATGTTATTGAATTTTTTTTATTTCTAAATTCTTTTTAAAATAATATTCATGATTATTTTTTTTTTTAATTTTACACTTTTTAAAATTAAATTTTGGACGTAGTTCTTTATTTTAAATCATAACAGTAATATAAACTATTGAATTTAATTACTTTTTCGATTATGCTTATCGAATCCGTATAATAAAGTTGACTTAACGAAATAAACTTGCGCAATTGCCATAAGCATTTTCAATTGTTGTTTAATATTTTTTTGTGTGTTTTTCCGAGGCGGATAGTACCAGTGTCGAATTGGATTAATTTTTGTCTTTTGCGATATTGTTGACTTTCATTTTTCTTTTTTGAATTTAATTAGTTCCTGGAGATGAATTTTTTAGTTCAACCTATCAACTGATTGAGAAATACTTTCTAAATAAATTTGGCGTGATGGATATCCTTTCAGTTTTCGTAATAATATTATACACTTTCTATTATAATTAATTTAATTTTGTTGTTTCGTAATCTATTATTTCTTCCCGCAGGTCGGATGAAATGGAAGTTATCGTAAATGACTTGGAAAGAGCAAATCAGGTAAGTGCCGATTTAAATTGAATATAAACTTTTAAAAATTGAAATTGATTTTTTTTTTTTCGTATGCCGGATATTTTTTTATCTACGCGCGTGTGTAACATATTCTGCATTACTCAGGGTGCATTATTGAAGAGAGCCTTTCTGCATTGTACCCATAATTTGCCACTTTGATTTAGAATGATAATTTTCAAAAAGGGCTCCTGTAGATTGACATTTGCCTCTCGTCTACAGCAAGCTGAACGAGATGACATTCCGGTCTACACATTTGCCGTTACCGGCACAACAGGAAAGCATTTGATTGGACATCACTTGTCGAGTTTTGAGCGTAGCATTCTTGGTTCGGAAACTCTAGGCATAATCCAGCCTCTTATATTAATATATAAAAATTAATGGAATTTTATTTACTCCAAATTTACGGTATTTAAAATTTGACAATATGGAATTATGTTTTAATTAATTTGTCCCTTTCGTTTAATGGAATGTTATAACATAAAATAACAATTGGTTATTTTCAATCAAACGTTTTCGAAACTTTTTATTTCTTCTTCACTGACGCAACATGGTGGGCCAAGACTACTGCCTACTGGCAGATTTCGAGACGTTTTCTTTTTGCGGGGGGTAGGGTTGTCAGCCGTGTGTTCTACAGTTATATTAGACTGGGACCTACGGTTTAAAGTGAATTGTGAACCACTACAAACATCCATGGTGCCACAGGAATTCGAACCCAAAACCTGAGATACCGAGTTCAAGACCGCTAGTCACTCGGCCATCAAGCTCCTTTTTATATCTAATACGTAAAATTAAGACATTAGAAAATTCTTTTTTAAAATTTAAAATAAAAAAAAGTATTTTTTTAAAGTTTAAAACTTTTTATGTTACTTTTATTTTATAAACTACTGTATATTAATAAAAATTTTAATGTAAGGTTTTTGATATTAAAACAGAGCTATGATTTCCTTAACAAATAATCATAAATGTTATAAATAAAAACTTCGTTTAGGTAATGCTAATTAAGAACTTTTAAGAAAAAGGTTAATGGAGAAATATATTAAAAGCGGTTTTTTTTTATCAATATCATTATATGTAAGAACAGTGTAAATTTTACTAATGGAATCATGTTGGATAAATGATTCTAAACTGAAAACAATTCTCAAAAATTCATCGGCTGAAACCTCCGAAAAATTTTAATAAAAGAAAAGTTATATTAACATGGTATTTATGGATTTTAAATCTGGTATTCTTCTTCATTGACGCAACCGCCTCATAGTGGGCCAAGGCCTGTCTGCCTACTAGCAGATTTCGAGACAGGAGATGTTTACTTTTACGGGATAGGGTTGTCAGCCCTACGCCCAATGCTCCACAGTCATATTAGGACTGGGACGGTTTAAAAAGTGGATTCCGAACCACTACAAACATCCATGCCACCGCCGAGACTGGAACTCGAAATCTGGGACACCGAGCGCCAGAGAAAATCTGGTATTAGTTATATTTATTTGTATTTGAGTATTAATTATTCATAGAGATAAAGCCGTTTAAGAGATTTTTGTGTATAAGTACCAGAAATTCGTAAGAACAGCTTCTTATTTTATTGTATTGTTTACTATAACATTTATATATCAGCTATTATTTTTTACATCTTCAAATTGCTAAGGTTTTCTGTAGTCGATGTAGTCATCCAATAAATTCAAATCATATTACTGCATGTATTTGATTCACTTCTCGGTTTCAATTATGAACTTTTTTTTTTTTCTTTCATTTGAAAGATAATTATTTGCTAATCAAAATAAATATTACTGATGCCCTTCAAGTTTTAAAGTGCGTTCCATCATTCGTTTAAACGAGAAATGTTAACTGGTTTAATTTCTGCTTACTTTTCGTTCTAATTCTCCTTCTCAAATAAAAGAAAATGATAGCTGTCGTAAACAATATAATGGAATAATTTTTCGAATGACCTAAAATAAACAATATTCAATCAAAATTATCCAATTACTGTTTTCAATAAGTTAAAAAACAGCTCATCTCGAAAATAAAATTTTAATAGAATTAATTACAAGGTCATCTTCTGAACAAATAAATCTTACAAGGCTTGAAAAGTAGAGATATTTTCAAAAATAAAAATTTTCCACTGTGGTAGGTGATTACTAAGTAAATTAACTTAGGGTATACTGTAAATTAATGAATATAAGAATGGTTTGTGATCAGACAAAATTCACGTAAAATAACACCGTGAAATTTATTCTTCATCGGAATATTCTTATTTGATAGAGGATAACATTATTTGTTTTTTTGCTTTCAGCCGATTTATAAAATATTCAAAAATAATTTCGCAATTATCAGATTCTTTAAAAGTAATCATTGAAAAAAATAAAGTTTTTATCCAATTAGTGGATTTTGTTTTCTATAGATGCATTGAATTAATAAATTTTCAAGGAACTATAGCTGTACTTTTTCTTTTTTAGCATTATTTGCTTATTGTGATAATGACATTATGCGTATTTGTGTCAGAATCAGATGGATATGACCGCACAATTTCCGCAACATATTCTGAATAGAAATTTTTTACAATATTTTGCACCTTTAATAAAATGGCTGAGCAGGTGATGATGTGGCTAACAGAAAGTTCTGTCTTCCAACTGTTATTAATAGTTTTTGTATGATATTTCATGCATAAATAATATTTGTGTCTTATAAGGCTTTTGCTTATATTGTCCTAACATAAAATTATGATCTGATATATTTCCTTTCTTCTTCAAAAGCGCAACAGCCCGATGGTGGGCCAAGGCCATCTGCCTATTGGTAGATTTCGGAATATAAGATGCTTTTTTTTTTTACGGGGTAGGGTTGTCAATCCTACGTCCAACGCACTATAGCCATATAAGATCGGGACCTACGGTTTAAAGTGGATTCCGAACCACCAGCTAGCGCTAGTCATTCGACCATCAGGCCCCAATTTTGGTTGTGAATAAGTGGAGCCTTTTGTAATAGATTTAGCTGTAAGCCTTAAACGATTCGCTGCTCTTTAATCAAATTATAACAAATGTTGCCATCCATTTCTTCCTATACTATGAAATTCATTAACTAGTTGGATAAAAAATTTCACACAATAACATTATTTACTACAAGAGTATATATATACATATATAATATAATATATGTTGCTGAATTAACCTTGACATTTTAAAGCCAATACTGTCTCTTATGTTCAATATAAAACGATAAAGATAAAATTCAGTATCGCCTTCAGTAGACCGTTTTTGTAGAGGTGAACTTTTATTATGTGATTACTTTCTGTCACTTGGTTACTGTTATTCCTTTTTTTAAATTCATGAAAATATTTTAACTTTGTTTTATATAGACATTAGTGGATTCGTCATTAAATTTTTGGACCATGGAAATCGGTGTATAATTGATGAAACTTATAATTAAGAAGAGAAGTTTGTTCAAAAAATACATAAAATTTGTTTTTCTGATTCTGTTTATTGGAAATGCAATAATTTTTTTTTTGTAGTGATCAAAGTTCATATTTACATAGTTGCTTTCGTGAATTATGACTTTCACGGATCACTGATATCTGCACTCGGCTCCAGAGTTCTGTCGCCAATGTGTTTACCGAAAATATTATAGGTGCAATCTTTGCCTGTGCAATTCCGTATCTAAGCGATTTACTGCCTTTACCAAAGGCCAGTCTGTCAAATAGTTGCCATTTTATCTCTTTCGGCGGATATACTGCAGTGTTTGCTTTTTGATCGTTTTATGGCTCGCATACTTGTATCGCGAAATGTTATTAGGGGAATTATTGTTATCTATCGAGTTCAATTGCGGCAATCTGTCATCGACCGCATGAAACAATCTCCCACTATAACATAACCGGTCGTATATAAAAGAGTCGAAATGTTTTTGTGTACAAAAGCCATATTCGGTGTGCTTTTACATCACCATTGTTCGAACCATAAAGACGAGATATGTAATTGATATCTAAAGGCCTTTAATAGGTGGCATAACTTGATCGCTTTTTTATGTTATTAATTTTTGCTTGTTGTTCCCTGCCCCCCAAGTTGTTGAACATTAATGGGATATATTCCACGAAACAAACCCACCGAGGGCTGATGAGGGGAAGACAATGCTTTTTGAGAGGACGAACTTCCCTTATTTACGTGTCGTATGGAAGAAAATCTGAAAATTCCCATCAATTGATAACTAAAGGCCTTTAATAGGTGGTAGGACTTGATAGTGTTTTTATGTTATTAATTTTTGTCTGTTGTCCCCCTCCCCAAGTTGTTAAACATTGGTGGGTTCACCTCATGTTCCTGTTACGTATTCCACGAACAAAACCACTGAGGGCTGATGATGGAGGAGAAGGGCCATGCGTTTTAGGAGGATGAACCTCCCCTTATTTACATGTCGTATGGAAAAAAACCCTGAAAATTCCCATTGGGCAACGTAATTATCGACACTCTACACACATTGCAATATCACAATTGCAATCAAGACTCCTCACTTCTCAAAGCAGGGACTGCCATCTGTATTGTGCTTTAACTTTTAATCTGTAGTGTCAGTATATCTTCTAAATCATTATTATTATTATTATTATTATTTTCATTTTAAATTCTGCATTTAAATCGAGTCGAAAAATTTATAACATTGATATATAACATTGAATTATTTTCTTTTTACCAAACATATATAAAATTAATTAAAAAACGCTTTATTTATCCTTATATGAAGTTCAATTGATTTTAAAAGCTAATGCAATTTGTATATTAAAATATGTTTCTTATTTATCTACTGAATAATTTATTACAATTAAAAAAAAATTATATTGTCAACAACTACACTTTTTTAAAAATAAAGAATATAACTGGACCATAAAGTTACAATTTCTATTTAATCTACATTAAAACAATTGAAATTTTATTTCTCATCAAATTATTAAAACCAGATAACGAAGAAAAAAATATAAGAATATATGTAATATTCATTATATTTATTTGAACTTCGCACTTTAATTAAATCCATAAAACAAACAATCTCATCTCGTGTTGAAAATCTCGAGGCTTTGCCACTTGCTGAAACTTTAATTAAATTATTAGTAATAAAATACTGCTGTCCCGAACAATTGTGCTTTGGAAAATATCGCTTCCAGAAGAATAACGAAGTCGAGCAATTATAATTATCTTTTAGTGGTAAAGTAATTGCGGGCGATATCAACTTATATCGCTCCGTGCGCTTGCAATATCAAATAATTAACCCCAAAAGAGAATGAATACTTTGTAGGCACCTTTTACTTTCAACGGAATATTGTCTACCAACATTCGTGATTGAAAACATCGCGTGCACAAAACGCCTCTCTTTTCTCTCATCATCTCCACCTTCTACTAGAAGAGGGGGCACACCGATTTTCTACTTTTCTCTGCCACCACCACCATTCGAAAATCGAGTTTTTGAACGCTCGATCGAGGTGTCCGAATGACCCATCCTCTCCCTGACCAGAACTGCTCGCGTGCCACGGAAATTCCCTCTCATATCCATTATTAATGGGCGAAAGCTGCTCAATGTTTGCGATTCGCCAAGGGTTACGGAGAGGTTAGCTCCCAAATTACCATTCCCTTCTTCCCAACTTTTATTGTGTACACGTGAATTGCTCATTGATATCGGTTGGGGCAGTCACTAATTGTGGCGCGTGTCTCTGTCTGTGTGTGCCATCACATTGTTTTCGTTTCGCTGAGGAAAGAATGTCATCGACGTCCAATGGACCCCGTGTGATGACATCCGGCACATTCGATTCTGGCCGGACTTGCGTGCAGAAAAGATTAGGGTTCGCACCAGTCTATATTAGTGAGTGCTAACGGACTTTGTGTATTGTCTGCTGCTGTTGTTGTAGTAATTCGCATTGTCTGCTGGTGTCGTTCGATCCTTGGAGTTTCGTCATTTGTTCCATCGACTCCGTTGTTCCTTCCTTTTGTGCTAAATGGTTTAACGGAATTTTGTTTTAATGGTTCGGATATGAGGTCTGCTGTGACTGGATGGCACTGGAACTCTTTTCCCTCAGCAGGAATTCCCGTTATAGGATTTTTCGAGGGGGAAGAGGGATTTTCTTGGATAAAAGGGGGTTGTGATGTTGGATTCGGTATAGAAGAGATAATTCTTTTCCGATTTGGGAAGTTATTAACGCTTTCGCGTGATAAGTAAATCATGCATCAAGATTTGGTTGCGATTTTCCCAAACCCGATTTTTGAATGTAAATTTAATTTTAAAATCATAGTTGATTTTAGTTATTAACCAAGAATTTTTTTTAAATTTTGGTAATTATTACTTAGTTATTATTGCATCGATATTTAACGTAATTGTTTCAAATCTTACAATGATCTTTTCAAAGTTAAAATGTAGCTAAATTTAAAATTTTTTTCTTATAAAAATATATCAATAACAATATCCATTCGATCGTAACGAAATTAATTTGTTTAGTGACATTATTATTGTTGATTCAACTCACAATTTTGCATATTTGTAATATTTTAACAGGATAATAAACTATGAATATCTTGGATTGTATTGAAGTATGTTAATGTCAGTCACCAATAGTAATATTGAATGTAATTTTTTAAATATCTAAGCCTTCGTGATTTATTTAAAAGGATGATCAGTTCATCGACAGAGTAGAAAAAAGGATCTACACTTGCGAGTCGCATAGGTTTTGTTTGCGCTCTACGGTTATTTTGTGCACACTTCGGGCTAATTAGACCAGCACCTACAGTTTAACGTGGATTCCCAACCAATAACAAACATCCGTGCCACCGCCAGGATTCGAACCTGAAGCTTGTGTTACCACAACCAGAGCGCTAGCCAATTGGGCATCAGGCCGCGCGTCACATAGGAGAAAATAGGACAAATTTCACCAAAACGTCTCACATAGATAAAGTTCTAAAATAGAAATTAAAATTATAGCAGCGATAGATGTGGTAGTACCTCATTTAAAATAAAACATCTAAATTATAAGACTAGATATAATATGTTACAATAATTCCAAATATAATTAGCTTTATTTTTACCTTCAATAAACTAAGGAAAAAAAAGAAAAATATACATATGCGAACGTATTAAAACAGAATTTCAGGACGACAACGCGCATGCATTCAAGTGATCACAAAAGAGGCTCGCAGTACGGCTGAATTCTTAAATCAGAAAGGGTTCATTACACTGCTGCCTATAAAGGGGGTGAACACCGAAAGACACCCGCATAAAAAAATAACATGCAAAAAAAGTCAAGACGTGACAGGAATGTTCGGTTATACACCGAGATTCCACAAGTAAATAATCCGGAATGCATTGTTACTGTATTTTCCATTTGCATAACGGATAAAGGGGAAGTTTTCAGTACGACAGGGCAGGGGGAAGTGGAGGAAAAAAGCAATGGATGAAAACGTGTAAGGATGCGTATAGCGATAATAGACTTCAAAAGGATCACGGGGAGTTAGAGGGGGAGATGGCGACGGCCATATGTGTGTTGCAAGACTCCCCAGCACAAAGAAGAACTAAAAGTAGCGGAAATTCTGCGGAATATATATTGCTTAGCGGATAGATTTGCTATGCAAGATGCAAGTTGCGAGATTAGTGCTCGGAAAATTGTTGTTGTCCGAGAACATGCAAAAATAGTTTCTCATTTTATTTTTTAAGCGATGGATACTAAGAAATATCACCCCGCTTTTTGCTATGTTTCTTCTTCCCCTGCGGTCTGTTGCTTGCTCCTTTCGAATTCAAAACGATACGAGGGTCGTGTGTGGGTGGTGGTGGGGGAGTATATATATAAAAGGGGTGGACTTGAAAATTGGCGGTTAGAGAAATGCTCCCGCTTCAGCTCATGTGAAAGCTTTTTAAACGAACTGTGAGCCCTGGCGCACACGATATTTTCTTATATATTACCAGGGTGGAACTTCTATTTCCCCCTGTCTGTCTCTCTTCTTCCCTTTTATGCTTTTTTTTTTTTTTTCTTTTGGTGGTAGTTGTTGGTTTCAATGTGCATCTTTCGTGGAGGAGAGAAAACCACTTTAAGGATGTATGGTTGTTTCGTTTTATCATAGTTCGCAAACTTTCGATGTCTGGAAAGGTTCCTTGCATGTATTAGGTCGTTTGGGTATTGTCGTTCAAACATGCTTTAAACCGTTCCTTGTATGCAAATATTCGAACGGATTTTTCCTCTCTATAAGACCATGAATGTTTTGGACTATTTTTCTTTTCTTTCTTTCAGATTTCGTTTATTTCCTTTTACAGGTCATTTGTAACAAACTGAATTTTATTCTTTATTGGGAAAATATTTTTGTATTTTGACTTCTGCTTGTAATACTACTCAATTTATTTTAACGGGTATATTTTTATTATTATTATTATTATGTATTGTCATAATGCAGACACTAGCACAAGGAAATATATCTTATTTTATATAAACAGAATTAAATTATATATAATAGTATAAACAGAATAGATAGACAGATAAACCTATTTAATGAAATATATATATAATAGTATAAACAAATGAAAACAAACATGCATTAATCAAATTTATTCTTGTTTTGAATATGTTTACTTTGTTATAGAATAAATCAAATTTTCATAAATATTATTTTTAGTAATTTCCGTAAGTTAAAGATTATTTACGAACGTGTTTACAAATAAATTATTTGTATTTCTTAGTCGAACTGGATACGATTGAAAATATGTTTACTTTTGTGAGAAAATCAGCATCGTAGAATATTGTTTTGAAATAAAAAAAAAAAAATGTTATGATGTTTTAAATTATATTATTAATTTCGTTTGTGGTTGTTATTTAATATTTTCAATGATTTCCATGAGTTTAATTTTATGTTTTTTTAGATTAACTGAATTGAAAAAATTATAAAAGTTATGCTTTATTGCTATGTGAACAATATTTTTTATCTTTATTTAATTTGCTGAATCTCTTTATGTTGCTTAAACAGATATAATTTTCTTTGTTAGGAAGCCAGCAAACTGTTATGAAATTTTTGATTATTTTTTATATAAATAGCTAAGTATTTTGAATAGTCATTTAATATTTTTCATTGGATTCCATATGAATTAAACTATCTTTTAAACATTTATCTTAAAAACCTGCATTAATACATATCTTATCTATCTTACATATTAATTAAACACAAATTAAGGGACACTTCTTTGTAAAGAAATGTGTTTATTTAATATCAATTTAAATCAAATTTTAAAAGTTGTACTCTATTGCGATTTGAGCAATATTTCTGATCTTTATTTAATTTGAGGTATATCTCTTTCAATTACTTGAGTCATATTATTTAATGTCTTCAAGTAACTTCTTTTTATTTTTCTTTTTTTTTTTTTTTTTTTTTTAAATTCTAATCAGCCTTTTGAAAAGCTCAAAAGAATTTTAAAAAAACATTAATACACATCTTATCTATTTCCTATGAATACACATCTTATCTATCTTGCATATTAATTAAACACGAACTGAGACACATTTTTTTTTTTTATAAAAGAAGTGTGTTTGTTTAATATGAATTTAAATTAAATCATAAAAGTTGTGCTCTATTGCGATTTGAGCAATATTTCTTATCTTTTATTCAATTTAAGGTATATCTCTCTATTCAGTTACTCATGTCATATTATTTTATGTCTTCATAACTTCTCTTTTTTATTTATTTATTTCTTTTCCTTTACGTTTTTTTTTTTTTTTAAATTCTAATCAGCCTTTTGAAAAGTTCAAAAGAATATAAAAAAAACTACACCGTAAAGGGATGGATTAAATAATAATAAAAAAAAGCACACAATGCCCAACTCTCATCATCATCATTGCTAAATCTTGAGCAACAACTGCAGCAACAACAACAACAACTGAGCAGATCCTTTGCACGGGGAATCAACTTCTCATCTGCTAAAACCACGCTTTTAAAAAGCACAATGCATTTTCGCGAGGAGGCCAGAAATTAGAAAATATCTCCGGTGCGAATTGTGGTGCTAATGGTTTAGCAAGCGAGCACGAGGTCGGGTGACCTTCCCTTGCACAATGCAGGTTTGAATGGTATGTGCTTCAAGCCCAGCTATGCGGGAAGACATGCCAGAAGGGGTTGTTAGACAAAGAGGACGAGCGAATGAATCGTAAATAATACCGATATAGAGGGCGAGAAAAGTGGATGTAGCAGCACCATCTCCCCTTCTACCACCCCTTCCCCTTATGAAAATTGTAATTGAAGCGTTGATTATTCAGGGAAGGGTCCTGCTGGTTTGATAAGATGCCCCTTTTGTGTTGGGATGAAACCCCCCTCGGATGATGGCTGCCCAATTTTCCAGTCGGCTGCCTATGCATTCTCTCTTTCATTGGGTATGAGGCTCTGAGGGAACAAAAAGAATATTTTTCCTCTTCTTCACCACCAAAAGAGAATTAAAAAGTTAAAAAAATAAAAAGTAAAAACCCCGAACCGTTTTCTGAATGGTAAAAATTTGTGCTGTTGTTATTAAATGGAGTTCGTTTGTGACGTCAGTACCCTTTCGTCTTCGAGACCCTTTTCCCTAATAAAAGGTTGGAATTCGTTAATTAAAATGTGATTTTTGTCACTTTTCCCTGTTCACACAACAAAGGGCAGAGAGAGAAATCGAAATCCACATGTTTTTGTTTATTTTTCTGTGGCTTCATCTGACGAGTTATTGGCATTGATAAACATTTGAGAGGGAATAAGTATTTTTTTTCTTATCTTTGTGTTTCGATTATTGAAATTAACGAAATGTGGCCTTTCAAGCAGAACTTTTCTATACAGGAGAGTGTCACAAGTGATATTTAAAAAGTTGTTTTGCCTTATGTATTTCAATTGACTCATTATCCCTTAAAATGTTTGATTATTTTATTTCTTTTATTACGTAATTTGTTTTTAAATGTTTTATTCATTATTCCACAAAAAGAATGTTTTTAGATAACAGATCCAAAACATTCAGTCATTCATTCATCCAAAACATTCCATTTACAAAAAATAAGCAATTGTTATTTGAAATAAGAGAATATTATTTTATCTATTAGACTACGATTTTTTTTTTTTTTTAAAAAGTAATTTTAAAATGAAGACAACAGAATGCAAAATATTAATTATTTTATAATTAGTTATTTATTGTCTTATATTATTTATTATTCATTAATTATTTTATAATTAATTTAAAATAAAAATTTAATCTTGATTTTTTTGGATGAAATGTTACAGTAACATTTTTTACTGCTAAATATATTTATATAATGTGTATCAATGCATAATTTCGCAAAAATTAAAGCTATTTTTTATAATGCATGTCAGTATATAATAAATTATCAAAATATGTAGATCAAATAGATAAGTATTATTTGCAAATATGCACATCAACAAAAAACAACAAAACAACGTTTTTTTATATTAAACTATAAAAATAGTCTATTTTTAATTAGATTTAAATTACGATAAAAATTTAATTGCATTTTTTGTAGAAAATTATTTTGCATAGATATTAAATGAAGTTTCTATTTTTACGCTATTCCTTAATACTGACATATCTTTTAAAAGACTAAGATACAATGTCTGTTTACTAGATACATAAAAATGCAATTTTGTTTAAAGATTAATTTATACATTCATTTTGTACTTGTTTTTTAAAGCAAAGGACAAATACAAATCTAGTAAAAATTTGTTGAAATAATCTAAAATCTGTAAATGTTAGATACATAGAAATTGGTTTCTAAATACTATAACATTTTTTATTTATCCTGGAAACATATTCATTTTATTCTGTAGTTAAATTTTTCAAGTTTTGTTATTATTAAAATTAGAACTTAAAAATGTACAAAATATATTTTAATCAACCTGATAAAAATTTCTCATTACAAAAATTAACGACAAACACTCTTCACATAAGCAAAAACATAAATCTCTATTTCAAGATAAAAGAGAAATTTTGTAATTTAGTAAAAACTTAATAAAAAAAAATATATGAGCTTAAGTCTTCAAAAGGCTATTTATATTGAAATAGATTTTTAAGTGTTATGGTATTTTTCTTAACTATGCAATCCTTTTAATTTATTTTTATGACTTAATTTTTTAAAAATAATAATAATAACGAGTTTTAACTAGAATTAATCGGAATCCAAAATTATGCTGAATATGGTTTATTCATTTCCACCAAAAATTTCTTGAAACATTTCTCACCACAAAAATCCACCACCTGTAAAACGACAAAACTCCTTTTCAGCATCCTCATTCAAAAAGCCTCATCTCAAGAGATAAAGAGTGAGAGATAGAGAGAGAGATGGAGAAATCCAAAACTCGACGAGAGAAATAGTCATCCAGAAAAAGCAATCGAGAGAGACCACCCTTTACTGTTAACTTTGATTCTTTCTCCAACGATCAAAAATGAAGAAACGTTCCTCCACAGCCACACATATATTTCTTTTTTGTAACTATGCAATCCTATTAATTTGGTTTTATTATTTTTTTTTTAAATAATAATAATAACGAGTTTTAACTAGTATTTAATCCGAATCCCAAAATATGCTGAATATGGTTTAATTCATTTACGCAGAAATTTCTTAAAACATTTCTCACCACAAAAATCCCACCACCTGTAAAACGACAAAACCCTTTTCACCATCCTCATTCAAAAGCCTCATCTCAAGAGATAAAGAGTGAGAGAGAGAGATTGGAGAAATCCAAAACTCGACGAGAGAAATAGTCATCCGGAAAAAGCAATCGAGAGAGATCCCTTCCTGTTAACTTTGATTCTTCCCTAACGATGTAACTATGCAGTAATTTTTTTTTTTTGTAACTATGCAATCCTATTAATTTGGTTATATTTTTTTAAATAATAATAATAACGAGTTTTAACTAGGATTAATCTTGAATCCAAAATAAATGCTGAATATAGTTAAATTTATTCCCGCAAAAATTTCTTGAAACATTTCTCACCACAAAAATCCTACCACCTGTAAAACGACAAAACCCTTTTCACCATCCTCATTCAAAAACCTCATCTCAAGAGATAAAGAGTGAGAGAGAGAGTAAGAGAGATGGAGAAATCCAAAACTCGTCGAGAGAAATAGTCATCCGGAAAAAGCAATCGAGAGAGTCCACCCTTTACTGTTAACTTTGATTCTTTCCCCAACGATCAAAAATGAAGAAACCTTTCCTCCACAGCCACACTTACACTCCGGGGAGTTAAATACGTTCAATTAAGCGTTTTAACGTCGCCCATACAACTGGATCTCGAGGCCCTAAGAGGGGGGTTGAGAACGCTTTAAAGAAGAATCCCTGTTGTAGAAAAAGATCAGAAATTGAAAAACAACAAGGGAGAGAAGAGGATGAGAACCTCACAACCACTCAGGGGCGGCGGAATTTCCGTGCCAGCGAGCCCCGTTAAAGGCAGAGAGAGGGGGCTGCAGCATGCAAATGAGGATTTTGTAATTACCGCCCCGCCATATCAGATACGCCGCCGTTACAAACGCTTTTATTGCACAAATTAAGGGAAAATATGTCGGCTTTGTGGCCGTAATTAACATTGCTATCTCTTGATTAGAAACTGCCTGCCTCTGCCCCAGCAATTAGTGGTCCCCTATTGCTAACAGCAGATTTCGGTTTAAATGCCGGCAGAGTGGGAAGAAGGGGTGGGTGGGCAATTTTGTTGTTGTTGTTTGTTGTAGTAGTTCTTGCCTGCCCCCTTAAAATAAACACCGGGGATGAAAAGAGCGCGTGGCTTGTGTCAAGTGATGTTATCACTGGGGGGTGCGGCCGCTCAACCGGTTGGGTAATTAGAAATTAATCAGTCATTGTGTCTTCGTTCGTTTGTCTCTTGGAAAACCTATTTGCTTGTCAGGGGATTAAACTCACCTTCCATTGTGTCTTTCGTGAATCGTCTTTACTACAATGGTGTCGCCATATTTGCTCTGTGGGTATTAAGCTCGCCATAATCCCTACTTCCGATATTCAATTTTTGACTCAATCGTATTACCTAATCCTTAAACCTATTCATTTAATTATGTCCAACTCTTCAAATAATTTGCTTATATATATATATATATATATATATATATATATATATATATTGATTATGTGACTTGTATACATTTCTATTTTATTACATACATTTTTATTTTTAATGTAGCTGTTTATTTCGTTGGATTTAATTTCAGTTATGTGTGAAAACATTAGAACATCGAGTTCTTTTTGTGGGGAGTTAAAATATTCCACATGAGAATATATTTTTCATTTTGAATTTCAAAATTTTACGCTAAACTTGTTTAATGAATGATCGAAGGATTTCTAAAATTTAATTTATCAAATGTTCTTAGCTAATAAAGTTTATCAAATAAACGAGATTTTAAGTACCATTTTAAATTAGAATATATCTCTTACGTAAATTATTATTAACATCCGTTATTATATTCTTACACATATGGTTTCAGGAAAAATTAAAAAAACTACTTCATTAATATATCGTTAAAAATATTATCATTCTTATATTTGAAATTATTTTACGTCTTTAATTAATATCTTAATTTACGTTACAGGCATACATTAAAATTTAGCTTAAAATATTCTTATAGAAAGAAAAGAAAAAAATTTTAATAAAAATTTCATATAAAATATAAGATTTTAATTAAAACTATTGTTTAAGTTAAATTCCTTTAATTAAAAACATTTCCAATTATTTGTAATGATTCGGCAGTACAGCAAAAGTTATAGGATGTCTATCGTGATACTTTTACTGAAATAATGAATAATATGAGAAAATACTTAATGGCTATACTATACATTTGCTTATGTACTGCACTGTACACTTCTCATTGTATGAGAAAAAGCGAGCCTTAAGTATATATATCTGGGTTATTTATTCATCTGGCTGCATTTCCAATGCTGTAGTATTTCAAAAGGTCGTCATTTCATTTGTTGCATCTAACTCATTTGCAAATAGTGCTACTTTTAGTGACTTGAAATTATGTTAGTAAAACAAATAAGTCACCTCCGCACACAATATCTGGAAGAATTCCAGGAAATAAGATTTCTCTTTCGATAACGGAAATGTGCGAGTTTCTGCGTATGGCGGTCATAATTTTCACCGTTAAAAATTATGAAGTCTGCTTAATTTACGAAAGTTTACTTCTGCTTTTCGTTCGCGAAGGGCTATTCTCGCATGTTTTCTGATATTCGGTCTTGGTTTCCCTATAGTTGGAAAAATCTCGAAAAGGACTCTTCTGTAGATAAATCCAACGAATTGCTTTCTCATTTCCTGTGCCTAACTCTCTCCATTATAAGTTACGAATTGTAAATTCAGATTGTTGTTTATATTTTTTAATTTTATTATAATAATTTAGGCACCGATAGTTTAAGTGAAATAAGAAATGAACATAATTCATCTTGGCAAGAGTGGTAATTATATAGAGTCGTTCGTTTCAAACCAGTGCTATTCTACTTTACTTATTTTATAATAAGTCATTTAAAAAACATTCATTAAGATTATAATTATGTAGCTGAATTTGCAAAACCATTTTATCATCGCAAATGTTGGAAATATACCCCTTTTCTTGTAACATTTCCTAACGATTGATGGGGTTTTTATTGTACAGTACGTGTTTTAATATTGGAAATTAACTGTAGAACTTTGTAATAAAAATCTACAGAATTCGTCCAAAAACACTGAATGAATTGTGGCTTATAAAATTCTCCCAAAGATCCAGAGCCCAGAAAAACATATCTGACTAAATTTTCAAAATAAGAAATTAAATTGTGGCTTACATAAATTTACAACTTAGCCAAATCCCCCAAATCCAAAAAACATATCTGACGAAATTTTCTTGTAACATATCTTGTCAACTGACGGGATTTTTATTGTACAGTATGCAAATTAATATTGCAGATTAACTGTAGGTCTTTTGCAATAAAAATATACAAAACTCGTCCAAAAACACTGAATAAATTGTGGCTTCAAAAAATCCAACAGCAGATCCAAATCCCCAACAATCCAAAGTTCAGAAAAACATATTTGATTAAATTTTCAAAGTAAGAAATTAAATTGTGGCTTACATAAATTTACAACATATAGAATACTTATTTATTTTATTGAACAGTATGTACAGTTTATTTATTGGGATGTTTGTTTGTTTATTATACGGATACGATGTTTTGTTTATTATATGGGATTTTTATTGTACAATATATGCATTGATACTGCAGGGTAACTGTAGGTCTTTTGCAATAAAAATCTACAATACTCGTCCAAAAACACTTAATGAATTGTGGTTTACAAAAATCCTCCAACAGTTCAAAATTCCTCAACAATCCGAAGTCCATAAAAACATATCTGACGAAATTTTCTTGCAACATATCTTGTCGACTGATGGTATTTTTATTGTACAGTATGTACATTCATATTGCAGATTAACTGTAGGTCTCTTGCAATAAAAATGTACGAAAATCTCCCCAAAAATACTTAATGAATTGTGGTTTACAAAAATCCCTCAACAGTTCCAAATCCCTCAACAATCCAAAGTCCAGAAAAACATATCTGACGAAATTTTCAAAGTAAGAAATCAAATATGTTTAACGTGAAAACATTATGAAATCCAACTGGAACTCCAAAAGAGAGAGAGAAAGGAATATATTCTTTTATGTTTCTGCAGAATATTTTATTAATGCAGGTGACCAAATTGATTCATGCGAAATGATGCACTCACGATCATGTTGGATTCGAAAAGGACGGACAGTCACGAAATTGTTTTTTTCGGAGTTCCGCTATTCTCGAATTAAAATGTCTCTGAATTAATTATTTTGCAGCTTAGGAGTTGTAAGTAAACACAAAATATCATGCGCGTAGATTTTACTGTTTCTATAAAAATATTTTCTTCCATTTATTATTGTGGTAACATCCGTCCATTCCATTGGCAAAGCAGAACAAAGGTTGTTCTTTAGTTCTTGCTGTAAAGGTTATTTCAAAAAATATCAAAATAGGTATCATCGAAAAATATTTGAAATTTAATTTAATTTTATTTAATCAAAAATAGAGAAACAATATGAAAAAATTAGAAAACTATAACTTGTTAATTATTATTTTCTTTAATGCTGGGAC
This sequence comes from Caerostris extrusa, assembly GCA_021605095.1. Taxonomy (NCBI): domain Eukaryota; kingdom Metazoa; phylum Arthropoda; class Arachnida; order Araneae; family Araneidae; genus Caerostris; species Caerostris extrusa. Next base: position 22,584 of record BPLR01007366.1, read on the forward strand.
TGACTATGACGACATTGACCACTAGTATTGCAAAATTTTAGCAGATACAGTGTTATCCAGAGTTTACCATGAGAAACTTGCTATATTTCTTAATCGGAAGGAAACGAGGAGTAAAACCTTTAAATGAACTTCCAAAAGTAACTGCTCTTAACACTACAACCAAACAGTCCAACTGTCACTGCGATAAATAATCTCTAGTAATTCTTCTCGCTTTTCCAAGAAGTGTATGGACTTCAAATCTTCAAGTAAATCAGAGCCACAATCATTAATACACCTTAATGCACAGTTGTAATAATAATAATTTAATGCAGAATAATAGCTTTGAGCATTTTGTACAAATTTTAACTTTTGTAATATATCAAAATTTACTTTTTGGTCGATGTAAAATAAAGAATTTTTGAATAAATTTGTTAATATTTTTCAAATTTCTAAAGGATTTTCATTTTATTAATAGGTAAGGTATTTTTTTCGTCGTTTTGATTTATTCATTTTTTTTTTTTAATTCATTGTTTTTCATCTCAAAGATCTGTTGAAAATGTGTGATAGTTTAACTATTTGGGTGAATTCACCATTCGAGTGAAAAATAAATATAATTAAACCAGATATGTTAAAAATTAGTGAATATAAACAAGAAAAAGCTGTGTTATATCAAAGATTAGTAAATAAAAACATAATCCACTGTTATACATCAACTAGTAAATAAAAGAAATTGAATAATCTAGTTTAAATTATTAAATATTAAAGCAATAGAACAAAATAATACCGAGCTTAAAATCAAATAAACAATGCTTCATTTTGATGTATTCACTGAAGATTAAAATAAAAACCTTCAATAAAAACACTCATTGGATGGCAGAAGATAGAACGATTATTCCTACTAAATACGTTAAATATCAACGTTTGGAAAATAATCAGTTTACTCTATTTGAAAAAAAAAGGAGAAATTATGGGACATTTTATGTATTCATATTGATTTAACTCTGAAAAACGTAATTATGTACACAAAATTATGTGAACGAAATAGGCAAGGAATATGTTTTCAATTATGACTATTTAATTGAAAATTATACGGCAATAATTATCAAATTATAACTAATTTTCTCCTTTAAAATGTAATTTTAATAACATCAGCAAATCTGTTTTTATCCATTTTACTACCAAGATATATTTAGTATTCGTAGAAAAATAAAATTGAATAGATAAATATACACAAATTATTCACAATTAAATTTTGTCATTATAATTTATTTCATTTTCGTTATTTTCAAATTTACGTTCACCAATATTGCGTAAATAATTGTTCATGTATCATTTGTAAAATAACATTAATTAAAATAACGATTAATGAAATAAATTATAATTACAAAATTTAATTATAAATAATTTGTGTATTTTTATATATTTATCTTAATTTTTCTACCAATATATTTAAATATCTTTGTATTAAAATTGATAAAAACAGCTTTGTTGATGTCATTAAAATTACATTTCAAAGGAGCAAATTAGTTATAATTTTTAACTATTTTGAATGGCATGACATTAAAAGCATACAGTGCTACATTGTTATCCAGACGATATATATATATTAAAATTATTTTTGGTTGAAAATTTAATTCACTGCTGTACATCAAACTTATATGCGTAAAAGAAAGAATTTGTTAGATAAGCTACATTGCTATGTTCTTTTACATTTTCACAAATTTCTAAAAAATTGTCATATTTTCAGTGGATTTTTTTTTTTTTTTTTTTTTTTTTTTTAAATTCGATTGCTTTTTTATCTCAAAGACCTGTAGGAAAAGTTGAAGTAGGCTGTTGAACTTTTAGGCGAACAAGATGTTATATCAAAACATAGCATAAGTTAGCATACAGTGCTACGTTTTCATCCAGATGACATATATATTAAACGTATTTTTGGTTAGCAATTTAATTCACTGCTGTACATCAAACTTTGCTTACACAGAAATAATTTGTTAAATACTAAGTTACACTAATATTTTCTTTTACTTTTTTTTAGATTTCTAAAAAAATGTCCTATTATCGGTAGATTTAAAAAAAAAAAAATGTCGATTGTTTTTTTCATCTCAAAGATCTGCAGGAAAAATTGCAATAGGGTGTTGAACTCGTAGGCGAACAAGATGTTGTATCAAGATATATCATAAGTTGGCATACAGTGCTACATTTTCATCAGATGGCATATATATGTTAAACATATTTTTGGTTAAAAATTAATTCACTGCTGTACATCACACACATATGCTTACAAAGAAAGAATTTGTTAAATAAGCTGCATTGCTATATTCTTTTACATTTTTCAAATTTCTAAAAAAATTGTCATATTTTTAATAGTTTTTTTTTTTTTTTTTTTTAATTTGATTGTTTTTTTCATCTCAAAGATCTGCAGGAAAAGTTGAAGTAGGCTGCTGGATTCGTAGGCGAACAAGATGTTATATCAAGACACAGCATAAGTTAGCGTATCATAAATTAGCATAGCAGGAGTTAGTATATTGAAACGAGAAGCTAATGCCATATGGATGGTAGATTCTTTTACATTTTTCAAATTTCTAAAAAATTGTCATATTATCAATAATTTTTTTTTTTAATTCGATTGTTTTTTCACCTCAAAAATCTGCAGGAAAAGTTGAAGTAGTCTGTTGAACTCGTAGGCGAACAAGATGTTATATCAAAACATAGCATAAGTTATCGCAGTATAAATTAGCATAGCATGAGTTAGTATATTAAAAAGGGGAAGCTAATGCCATCTGGTTGGTGAGAAGCGTCGAGACAATCAAGGTGACTCGTAGGTACCGATCTCTGATACAGGTGCCCGCCATCTCCTCTCGCCCACCTAATCAATCTCGGCCGGCGACACAAAAGTTACTTTAAGAATCGTAAACCGATCCTCGAGGAGGAAGAAGCCACTGCCATAAATTGACTCGTCCCGCTAGCAGCAAAAGGTGCAACGAAACGTGCTGAAAACTGCTACTTGCCATCTCTTACTTCCCTCCCTCCCCCCAACAGCTCGAAACCTTTTTTAAAATACGCTTTTCCCTCATAACCCGAAAAGGGCTTGCTGCCATGTCACGCTCCAAGTGATCCGCTTGTTGTGAATGTGTGTACTCCGCGCTTGTAAACACAGTGATTGGAGGTACAGGGCGGATAACACTAGCGCCTCATTAATTACACTGTCCTTCCCCTTCCCCCCGCTGCAGCAGCATGGATCAAGTGGACTGCAGGCCCTTCTTTTCTTCCCGGGTTACCCTTCTTTCCCACCCTTCCCTCTTTTCTGGGAAGGAGAGAAGAGAGATTCTGGCTGCTGCTGCTCACACCGAGAGGAACACGGGGAAACAGCTTGCGAAGATTACCATTAATCAAGGAAGGATGGCGGGAAGGGGGTGCAGGGCAGCTTGCTTCATTATAAGCAAATGGGTTTTAATTTGCCATTGTTTAGACGCAAGGAGTTTTGCTGAGCGCGCTGCAGTTCAAGCGTTGTAGATTTATATAGCTGTTCATCGCGGGGCCGGACTATGAATATTCATTAGGAAGAGCTTAATAACTCCCCAGTAATAACTATTAACTCCCAAAGTTTGCCTCCGAGTAACTGCGGAGTGCCTACTCACGGTAATTAATTCTTGCAGGAAACTGCGAAGGGAAGGAAGAAGGGGACAGACTCTGATAGAAGGGGTTGGGCCCCTTGGCCCGGAAAACTGTGAGTGGGCCCCCTTTTCTAGCGCCTTTTATTGCTCTCTGCCGCATGGACGGATCGGAACACGTGATCCCGCCACGTCGCTAATTATAGCAGCGAATGGTTTTGAAGAAAGTCATGTGTCTCCGAGGAGAAAGTTTTGCGGCTTGGAAGGAAGGCGACTCACCATTATCTTCTCGGCAGTGGCGACATCTCGTGACGGGATGGGGCTTTTTATAGCCCCCTCTCTTTTACTGCGCCCCGTCCAATTGACACGGAGCGAGAATTAGAGGCGGCGTGGCACATGGGTTGCGGGGAGATGGTGTCTGATAGTGATAATTTGGAAATATCCGATCCTGTCGTAAATACTGCTGCGGTGTCACTCGAGTCTTTGTTATACAAGAATGCAGTGAAAGCTGTACAAAAAGCGTACTCATACTTTTATTGGTGATACAATATAAAAAAAATTTTTTTCTTCTCAAAGAGGATTGGAGGTAATGGGGTATTTTTAAAAAATTAAATGAAGATACAGTGTCATAGTTGAAAATTCCTGTTCATGAAAATCAAATCAAGATATGAAAAATTTTCAATAATATTTTTTTTCAGTTTAATTTTTGTAAAAAAATGCCCAGTTAAATGTCTAAAAATAGCATCATTTTAGGTAAATATATTTATTTTTTTTAATTATAAAAAGCATTTCTCATTGTCCATTAATATTTATAAGCCTAGAGAAGTGAAAAATATCTCGTCTTCAAATAAATGTTTCAATAATTTTTTTTTTTCAGCAATATTAAATTTACATTAATTTGGCAAGGACTTCGATCATGATAATGTTTATTTAAACATTTTATTTTGTATTTGTACTGTTTTTTTTTTTTTTTTTTTTTTTTTTTTTTGGTATCATGTTATTTTGGAGCTTTTGTAAAATTTATTAACTTGCTGTAATGGGAGAAAAAAAAGATTAGAATAATGGACGCTTTTTCCAATTAGAATTAAAACTTGTTTTAAAAAGAAACAACTCCATTCTACTGATTTTTATCTTGCTGATAAAAAATATAAGAATCAAATTCTTAATTATTATTAAAATTGTAGTGAATATTTTGCCCCCTTTTCTTTTTGTTATAAAGTTTTTACCATTTTATTTTTTCCTTCAGTTCTTATTGTGCCACTAATTAATTTTTTTCCCCAAAATATCATAAAATTATAATTGTAGGTTTCCAGGTTATACAGTTTCGAAAGTAACTATCGTGGAAATATATAAATTTTTATTTTTACAAGAATTGCTGCTCATGAAATGTGTTTAAGACAGTTTTTACGATTTTTCCTTTTATTGCTACAAAAAAAAATATACATATAATGTGTTTTTTTTTTATATATAGAAATTTCATTGATAATAATTATCATTACATTCGATAAATTTCAACGTTTCTGTTATAATTTTATTAATTTTTTTTAAATTTAGTTTAAAAGGCATTTATAAACGCAATTTTGTCTTAATATAGTTAAAACAAAAATCACGATAAATTTATGATAAATTTATGACCTAAATAAATAAATAAATTTATGCCTAAAATATAAACTCCAATATAATATTTTATATAGGAAGTAGTCATAAAAACATTTTACATTCACTGCGATCTTGAATTTTCTCTACAATCTCCACAATTGTTCTTATTATTGCAAACGGTTTTTTTTTTAATCAACAGGTTGAAAACTAATACGTGCCATTTAATTTTCTGGTAATTGGATCTTTTATAAATAAGATTTTAGCTGACTATTAGCCTACTTAAAACATTAAAAGTCAACACACACTTTTCACAAACTCCTCCGCTTAACTATTCCAATGATGGTGAAAAGATAATTCAATGGCCTGTGAAGAATTTTTACCCTTGATTAAACCTCCAAAATGTATTTTATGGAAAAGGATTTTGCCATATAAACTTATCATTGTAAAACTCTCTTAAACCTTCCCAGTTAATTTCACTAGGTTTTCATTGTCCTTGATTGAAACACGTATTCCGGAACATTTAAGCACCCTTCCACCTAAACCCCTCACCCCCAATATTCTTTCCCAGTACAAGACGTGGTACAAGTCGCGTCACGTACATCCGTCTGACGCGAAGGATTGTTTTGTGAAATTTTAAATAGCGTCTCCCACCTCACCCCACCCACCACACACGCCGATTTGATTACGTGTTTGTTCCTAATGTCTTCTGCAGCACTAGCTCGTAAAGTTGTTACGAGTGCTTTTCAAATAACGCAATTAGTGAAATTTTTTGCGTTTCTCTCTCTTAACACAGCATAGCAGCAGCTAGCTTTGCTTGTCTGCGAAGAGAGAGTGTGTGTGCGAAAAGGCGCAGATGTGATTAGTTCTGGAGGAGAGGAATTTCTCACTCTTTCCTGTGTGTGTGGTTTGGTTAAAAGTTGCCGTTTTAAAGATTAAATTATGAGCGATATATTCGGGGAGCTGCTTGCTGATTCTGTCTCTCTTCATCTGGAGGGAAAGGGCTTCTCTCTTTATATTCGCCGTGCCCCTAAGTCTAATTGTTGCACTTTACCGACTTTTTCTCTTCCGCCGGCCCTCTTAAATCCCGTGACCCCCTGAACTTCGGATTGGGAGGTGGGGGAGGTGTTTTACGCAATTTCCTTCGCATCCCTCGCCCCCTACGGTACTATTCCAGAAATTGTTGGAAGTCATTCATGGACCCTACAAATATGCGGCGAAAATATTTATTTCCAGTCGTCGATGGGAATGAAGTGTTTTGGAGATACGTGATTTGTGTCTAGGAAGGTTGGTTACATCTGTTAGTTAGGAAATTTAAATATGTATTATATGTATATGTATTGCCCGACTCGTGACTCAGTGGCAACGAGCGCTGCTGTTGAGTGAGCATTAGGGCTTTGGTTCAATCCGCTGGTTGCTTTGTTGTAGACATTGTTTCGAAAAACGTGGAGTGTCGATGACGTTTGTGATGTTCAGCATCTTGCCTCCTTAGTCGGACTTCCTGGTTAGAGTTTTCCGGGTTTTCTCCCATACGATACACAAATGCGGGATAGTTCCTTTTAAAGGTCCTACCAGAAGACATTGCCCTCCTTTTAGCGTCACGGAGACAAGTCAGACTTCTACCTACGGGTGCTCCATCACAACAGAGCTATTGCCTCCTTCGTTCGAACCAGACAGATTCTTGAACTTCGTCTAGTTATTGCTGTCGATCGTGTGCGATATGAAACAACGAACATGCATAGATATTATAAGAATGATAACTTCTAATTTGTTGCCTTTGTTGGAAACAAGATGAATTAGTATGCTCTGTATCCATAGGCATTTGTTTGCATTTGAAATGTAACTAAATTATTTAAGTAAAAATCATTTATTATAATTAATTTATAACAATTTCATTTTGTCTTATTTCTTATGAGTTTTTCTTTCATGAATTGTTGCATGAGATCGGGAATTTTCGTGAGTTGTTATAAAAGGTCGTGAATTTTTGAGGTTGTTTGAGCCTGTGAATTTTTGTGAAGTGTTGAGTAAGATCTTGAATTTTCATAATTTTTTTTAACAAATCATTTTTATTTGTGATAATATATACTTAAAAAAATCTCTCCTATTAAGTATGTAGTATAGCAAAATTAATTTGCATATATTCACTTCTTTGAGTATTTAGAGATAACGGATTTTTACGCAAAAGACTCAATTTCACTACATTCATTTTAATATCACTTACAATCGTAATTGTTTTTCTAATTTTCTATTTCTAAGCGTATATCGTTTTCGTTGTTCTATAAATATCAATCATTTTGCTTAACAAAAAAATAGTGACAACAATAATTTAATATTACATTTATTAAAGACACAATAAATTTGAATTAATAAGATAAATGCAAATTTTTTCAGTTCATATACTCGGAAAAAATAATTTTGCAAAATATAAAGTTTAACTGTCTCCCATTAATTTCATTAAAAACTGGCTGCTTTGATAAGACAAATCACTTGCATTTAAAAGCAATTTAGTTCTTTCTTTATTTCTTTTCTTCTCATCTCCTAAGTAAATGTAAGGATTTTTTTTTTTCCTTGTTACATTTTTGTTGAGTTCTTGGAAAAAAAAAAATCCATAAACAAAAATGAACTGGGTATTTCCCATCTTTTTAACATCTGTTATCTATATTTTACAACAGTAATTTTGCCTACTGTTACTCATCGCAGAATGTGGTCTCTGCATTTTCTTTTAAATATAGAATTATACACTTTAAGATTCACGCAGAAATGTTTTAACGCTTGCAACAATGTCTTCGTCTAGATTAGTCATTAGATTAGTATTGAATGAAAAACCATGGATGCTTAATTTAATTAATAATTTTAAAGTTTTATTTCTAATTAATATTGACACAACCTAGGTTCCCGATTATCACCAACGGGGAGGGAAAAAAATTGAAACTCTTTTTGTATTTGTCTACTGTTGCTCATCACAGGAAGTGATCTCAACGTTTTTTTTTTTTTTAATTCAGAATTATACACTTTAAGATTCATGCAGAAATGTTTTAACGCTTGCAACAATGTCTTCGTCTAGATTAGTCAGATGTTAATGAATGAAAAACATGGATGCTTAATTTAATTAATAATTTTAAAACTTTATTTCTAATTAATATTACAACAACACAACCTAGAGTCCCGATTATCAACCAAATTGGAAAAAGAAACTTTTTAGCAGCAGTATTTTTCTGCTCCACGGACAACAATCATTACGCAAATTTCAAAAAACAACCCATTAATCGCGCAGCTTAAAAGCACCTACCATCAGCTGAAGTCCCATCTCTTTAACATCTGCTATCTGTATATTAGTCTACTGTTACTCATCACAAAATGTGGTCTCTGCATTTTTTTTTTTTTTTAATTCAGAATTATGCACTTCAAGATTCATGCACAAATTTTTGTAACGTCTGCAACAATATCTTCATCTAGATTAGTCAAATGTTATTGAAGGAAAAACATGGATGCTTAATTTAATTAATAATTTTACAGTTTTATTTCTAATTAATAACACAACAACACAAAAAGGTTAGATTCTCTACTATCACCAAAAGAAAAAGAAAAAACTTTTAGCAGCAGTATTTTTCTGCTCCACGGACAACAATCATTACGCAAATTTAAAAAAAAACAACCCATTAATCGCGCAGCTTAAAAGCACCTTACCATCAGCTGCAAGCAAATAGTAATAATAAAAAAAAAAGGGGGAAGGGGGGTGCCCACTTCTTTCCACTTGTCGGCACGCAGAATTGCAGATTTCAAACAATGGCGATCCTTTCAATTTCAAGAGACCCAAACCAGACGCACGCTTCTGCCCACACATAAAGACAACCCCCTTTAACAAGCGCCCATAATGAGGTGGGGACCGACTCCGGGACCCTCTCGAGGTTTCCCCAAATCCCGCCAAAACACGTACCATTAATCAAATGGAAGATCCTAAAGTGATACACCAATTTTGGTAATGAAGGCGGGTCCTCTTGTAAGCAGCGTCTTCATTTCGTGTGTATAAAGGTTTTCCAGCATTTCGAATAGATATCTATCTGCCGGAGATATATCTGCTGGCGACGTCGTCTATTTGCCTCGTAAAAGCCCATCGTTGCCTCGTTAAATACAGGCCAAGATTTAACGAGAATGCGCTGCTGCCTTAAACCTGGGGAGATCTTCCGTGTCCCCAATTATTGCATACTGATTGAGGATATTTTCTCTCCACTAACTTGTTTTCTGGAGTTGGAGTATTTCCTGCGCTGGAGCAAAGTCGAAACCAATGAATTGAGAAGAATTTCGAAAACGAAAGCATTCTTTTTTTGTTGTTATTATTTTTTAATTTTGTTTTCCGTAGAAAGTCAGTCGAATAGTAATTTCGTAGATCCCAAATGTAATGGCCCCCAAATAAAGCGTGTAATGGGCGAGATTTTATTCACTAATTAGAAAGAAATGACGGTCTGGTATTTCGTAAGGGGGCACTATTAAAATGAATACAGCTTGCAGCGCAATTTGTGTCTTGATTGTGGTTGGTCTATTGCATTTTGTTGGTTTCGTTAATCCCATGTATTTTTAGTTATGTTATTAAAATATACATAATGATCTGGTCATAAACTATTATTGCTTCTACATTATTGAACATTTGTAGAGGTTATTTAATTATTGCGCGAGCTTTTATTTAATTAAACAACTATGATATATGGGCATTTAATTAATTTAATTCATCAGTTTTTAATATTCAGTTCTATTGGGAAAAATAATTCCAAGTATTTCTGCAATTATCCAATACTAATTGAATTCATTCTTGTAGTTTGTTTTTTGGGGACTTATGCCCGAGTGACTAGCACTCTGGCGCTCGGTGCCACAGGTTTCGGGTTTGAGTCACGGCAGTGCCATGAATGTTTGTAGTGGTTCGCAATGTACCTTAAACCGTAGGTCCCTGTGTAATATGATTGTAGAGCGTTCGGCGTAGGTCTAACAGCTGTACCCCGTAAAAAAGAAAAAAATCTCCTGTCTCGAAATCTGCCAATAGGCAGACGGCCTTGGTTCAGCATGGGGCTGTTGCTCCAACGAAGAAGTTTGTTTTTATAGATCGTTTTGAAATTCAATGTAATTTTTTTAATTATAAAAGCTTCATTCTGAATTAAAATATTAATTCATATAACTTATGCGTTGTTAACATTTCTATAATGCAATTAAAATAGTTTGTTGCAATTCAAATAATTATATAAATAATATAGCACAGTAGTTCATTTTTGTTGTTTCCTAATTCTTAAATCATTCGGCTATACTTTCTAAAAATTCTATTTTTTTTTTTCTTTTTTAAATGAGAATTAAATTGTTATCGTTTCCAAAGTTTTTTATAAAATTCATAAAATATAAAAAAACTTGGCATTCATAAAAAGTAATTTATTTATTAGATTCATTCTGCCCGAATAAACAAAAGTTAAAATTAAAAAGTTAAAAAAACAAAAGTAATTATTAAATTGAACTGATTTCATGCTCTGCATTAGTTTCGAATCATATTCTCAAGTTTAAAATAAGAAATGCTGTGCATTAAAAAAAAAAAAAAAAAAAATGAATATATAGATGTGAAAAGTCTGTGTAAATGTATAGTTAATGAGCTGTAAAATTTAGATTCAGTTTACATAAATTTTTCATCTATTATTTGATTAAAGAGAAATTTCTTTTTTGCGTCAACTGTAACTGTAAGCGATCTCCCAAGCGCACGTCTTTGGGAACAATTAATCTTTGTTAAATACTCCAGTCACACCTTTCAGGAATTTTCGGCAGAGTTTATAATTATCCTGAATGTCTTCCAGCCTTGCCAGAGTTACGACTCTCTTCACTATGAATAACCTCTTGTGTATTAATTTAGAGCGACTAACTCGAATGATTTTCTTTGAAACCGTCTTCATTTTTTTTTTTTTTTTTTCTCTAATATCCTAAACATACTGTATTTATAGTCAGACACGACAAAGAGGGAAAAAATCTCATGGCCAATTTCTCTGCTTTTATAAATATCAAGAACTATTCTCATACAATCCATCGATATCTTTTATTGGAAAGTTTACTTCATGTTTAATTCCTTAATGGATAGTTTCTTTTCAATACAGTTTTTGTTTTATAATTTTTTTTTTTTTTTACATAAATCGAAAATATGCATTATTAGAATTATGATCAACTCTGGCACTCGGTACTACAGGTATCAGGTTCGAATTTCGGCGGTACCGTGGATGTTTGTAGTGATTCGGAATCCACTTTAAACTGTAGGTCGCGGTCTAAATAGAATCGTAGAGCGTTATGGGGGTAGTGTTACTCATGTTCGTAGTATATCTTCAAGCTACACGTGCTCCCTGGGTAGTGCTAAATGAGTAACAGCAGTGCAGCCCTTGCTTATGGTATAAAGATAAACGGTCTGTATTTCCAGCTGCATTAGAACAACAACAGAATGATGATCAATAAGTTTTTATCCTGCTTTATTTATCTTTTATTATGGAAATTCAAGTATAAATTTAGCCGTTCAGATTTGAGAGCGGATTCGGATTAGAATCAGAATTACAATCCAGTGATTCATCGCTAGTGTGTTTCAGGGTAACCCTATGATACATCGCTTCTATTATCGCTAAAAATGTCTTCATTAATTCGTTTTGAAAGAAATACAACGGAAAGTAAGGGCAAGCACTAATATTCAATAAATAACACGCAGCCATTCCAACCTTTTGAGTACTGAAGGACATCTAGTCAAATGTCTGTAAAACAACATGGAATAGCGATAGAATGACTGTTGTCAGACATTCCACACCACGAATGAACTCGTGTTTCCTTAGAATGATACAAGGTATCACAGAATATTTGTTTAGAAAATTTTTTGTTTAGTTAATATTTGTTTATAATTACAAAATTAATTTTAACGCGAGTTAACTCGGGGTGTTCCTAAAAGATACAAAGAGATTAAATTTTCATGTCATGCGAAGTCCCATGCTTTTAAATCTGTAAATCTTTATCACTCTTCGTTGTTCATATGAAACAGATGAGTTAGGAAAAATAGATGTACTCAAAACAGAAACAGATAAATAGGAACTGAAACAGATGTATAAAAATTTATACATCCGCCTTTTATCGTTGCCACTTATATTCCATTTAAATTTTATCTTAAATGTGATAGACTAGGCTTTTATTATATTTTAAAGTACTTTTAAAAAATCTTTAATCGCCGTCATATAAGAGGCATTTTCCAGTTTTGTCCATATCTTTATGAAAAATAAATGCATCTGAATTATATGATGTACTTACAGTATTTCAAAAGTAAAGTTATAAATAGTTTTTAAATGAATTATATTTAACTGTAATGCTCTCATGCATTTTAATGAGCGAAACAACTTTGAGCCAAAAAAATTTTGAGAAAATTTAAAAATGAAATTAATATTGTATTTAAGCTGTTCTCTCTTTCAGAATTATCGCGGTGTGATGCCCAATTGGCTAGCACTCTGGCTACTTTGGCTACAGGTTCGAATATGCTTGATGGTTCTTGGAAATATGTATTTTGTTTGGAAAGTTTTAGGGTTATCGTTGTATTATTTTAAGACAAGCGTGAGTTCACGTGTGATATCGTACGTCTGGTAACAGTGATTTTATAGTCTGATGGCCAATTGACTGGCACTCTGGCATTTGGTACCACAGACTTCAAGTTACAATCCTGGCGGTGGCATGGTTGTTTTTTAGTTGTTCGGAATCCACGTTAATCTACAGGTCTCAGTCTAATTAGACTAAAGTGTGCAAAAAATGACAATAGAACAATAAACCAAACCTTTCAGAATTATTCACAAAGAAAAAAAAAATAATCTTATGCGGTTATTTAAAGCGCCTTTTTTTAATACGTCCCCTTTGTAAAGGCAATGTTCCCTATCCTTTCTAATATTCTAAAAATACAACAAAAATGACTTTGCTCTCCACACATGTGTGCAGAAAACAAAGAAAAACAAAACACCTTAATAAGTTTCTTCCTTTGCCACCATAAAAATCGAGGACTATGCGTATAAACACAGTCCATCATCAGTATCTTTCATCGAGTTTCAAGTCATACATATTTAAATTGTCATATCATACAAAGTCGCACGCTTTTTTGGTCGCTAAATAGTATCACGCTTCCATTTCATACGTCTGTTTCATGGGTAAAGGAAAGGAAAAAAAAAATAAAAAAATCTCACTTCCGTCTCGATAGTTGTCTTGGCTTTCTGCCCATAAGGAAACAGGACTCACGAAATCGTAAAATTGTTTTTTTTTTCTTCTCCTACCACGAATTTCGTAAGGGGAGCGAGCACACAAAATCTTGCTTGCTTGCTTGGGTGGTGTGCGAGTTATTTTCGGACCCGGGCGTTTTTGCGAAAATATGACATTCGTAACGCTGTTAAGTGTTTTTTATTGAGGCGGATGAGGACTTTCGGAATGAGATTCGTTGTTTTGCCAGGACCCCTCGCGACTGGCTCCGTTCGTTAAATCTCTCCAATTTTAATTTCCTCTGGGTAGAGATCTTTACCCTGAATGCTGCTTTATGTGCTTCCCTTGGTGCCATGTGAATTCAATGTACGACTTTTTTTTTTTCTCATAAGCATATCCATTCATTAAATCTTTCCATTTTAATTTCCTTCGGGTAGAGATCTTTACCCGAAATACTGTTTTATTTGCTTCCCTTGATGCTGATGCCATATGAATTCAATATACGACTTTTTTTGTCTCATAAGCATTATATTTAGTTTCTTTTTTGCTGTTGTTCATAGTGATATCAACTTGACTTTTGTGAAATTATATAACCGTAATAAATGATAAAAATGGCTAGTATGAATTACATTTTTTTTTTATTCCTCGAAAAGAACCTGATGGCCGAGTAACTGACGCTCAGTGCCACGGATTTCGGGTTCGACTGCCGGCGGTACCATGGGTGTTTGCAATTGTTCGGAATCCACTTTAAACTATTACTACTACACCACACCATATCACTGTACCTAGAGCTGAGTTGCCTCAATTCAGTTTGGGAATAATGTGGGTGAGAAGTCTGATTGGGCTCTGTAACGTTCTACGGTCATATGAGACTGGGACCTAAGGCTTAAAGTGGATTCCGAACCACTACAAACATCCATAGCACCGCCGGGATTCGAACCCCAAACCTGTTGAACTGAGCGCCAGAGCGTTAGCCACTCGGCCGCCAGGCCCCCAATTCACTTTAAATAGTAAATTCTGGTTTATTATGACTGTAGAGCGTTGGGCTGACAACCCTGTCCTTAAAAATGAAACATTTCCTGTCTCAATATCTGCCAGTAGGCAGATGGTCTTAGCTCACCATGGGGCTGTTGCGTCAATGAAGAAGATGAAGATATGCTCGAAGGAATGGGATTACTAGTTTATATATATTACTGCATTGAGGTTTTGAAACCATACTCATAACAACATCTTTGATCACTTTAGCCATCAGATTGAACTATCACATACTCAGAACTATTTACCTTATCAAATACCACTTCGTTGTACATTATTCAACTGTGATAATTTTTATTAATAATTGTTGTGATAATTGAAGTCTTTTATTTAAGAGAGAAATAAAGCGCCATCGAATTTGGATAATATGTAATTTACTAAATAGATTTGCAATGTTTTTTCACCCACTAGTTATCAAATTTGTATTAATGTACTACAATGTGATGATGATAAGTAAAAAGTGATGATTAATAAAGTAAATAGTATTAGTTTAATAGAAACAAGTAAAATTATGACACAAAATAAAAGACGTTAAACATATTCGTAAATTTATTTTACTTTATTTATTCTAAACAATTTTTTTTATATAGATCAGCGCTTGCGTTCATTTAAAGTATTGATGTTTCCAAATATCTTTTATCGGCATTTTATAGTTTCTAATTGTCTGTATAGTTTGCAAATAAGTAATATGTAATCACTGCAAGATAATATATAAAAAAAATGTTAATTAACAGGTTACTTCAATATTGAATGATATTTTTGCTTTAAAAAAAATGCATAATTGCATTTCATTAAATTTGCTTACATATCTCAAATCTATCAATGAGATTTGACTAAGATAGGAAGTTATTTAAAAATTTGTGTATTAAAATTTTAAGTGTTCCTTACTTTTAAAAAGGGAATAAAATGAAAAGCCAGCCTGATGGCCAATTGGCTAGCGCTCTGGTCTTTGGTATCACAGGCTTCAGGTTCGAATCCTGGCGGTGGTATGGACGTTTTGTTAGTGGTTCGAAATCCGCTTTAAACTGTATGTCCCGGTGTAATTAGTCTAAAGTGTGCAGAAAATGATCGTAGAGCGACAAACCAAATCGAACCAAAATGAAAAGCTTACAATTAGAAATGATTAAATTTGGTTTATATCTTTCCCAGCTTTAATTTTTTTACATCAATTACATTTTTTTATTATAATAAGTTAATCTAGAATTTGTGCTCAAAGGAGAATATTGTACAAAAATTTTACAATATTCGCTATTTTTAATAAAAAAATTTTTAATTGGAAAAATTTCGAATTTAATTAAAACAAAAATAAGAAATTAAATCCATCAATCATTCTCTCTACGGTTATTATAACGGTTTTCATAAACCTAAAAAGTTTCAATTTTTCCCATCTAAAGTCAGAATAGTTATCCATAATTTAGTTATAGAATCCAAAAAGTTAGAATTTTTCCTTTCCTAAAAGTTAGAATTTTACCCCAGATATCTCCACAAAGCCCTATTGTAAAAAGAACTATCAAGTTTTCTCAACTTCGTTCAACTAGTAATAAGAAATCTGATTCGAACTGTAAAGCATTGTAATAATGTCTCTTCAATCAATCAATCAATAGTTTTATGTTTGTTACAACAACTTTCACTCAACTTGCAAAAAAAAAAAGAAAAAGTAAAAAAGTTAGAACTTTCTCCATCCTCCCGCCATCGATGCTCTACCCCCAAAAAAATCGAAAACTTTTCCCATCCACTAAGTTTGCTCCCGACCGATGCGTGTTCAATTGCGCGCGCAGATTTGCCAAAAAGTAAATGATTGGTTCTTTCACAGAGGGCAGCACTAGCCGAGAAGGAAGTGAATCATCTAAAAGATCAACTGGCTGCCGCCAAACAGTCTCTCCAATTGGCTGATCAGATCCAGAAGGCTCCTGACATGGAGCGGGCTGTTGACGTTGTAGCCCGGTCTTCCTAGAGTTAGAGCTCGCATCCAAGGAAAAAGAGGTAAGCGACATCTGGTGGGATCGGCGGGAACTTTTCTTTTCCTCTCTCTCTCGCGTGTCCGTTCTGTTTATTTCGCTCTGAATGACAGCTCTTTGCACATTGTTCGGATTCTTTGGAAATTTGTATTTCGCGATCAGTTATTAACCTATTTTGAAATTATTATTAACGGTGTTTCGAAATAAGTGGTTTTTAAAGGTTTTGAGTTGCGATAGATGAAATTTAATTTCTTTCTTTTTAAATGTGTCGAGTAGCTATGATTTAATTTAAACTTTCCTTAGCATAAATAATTATGGGAATAATTTATATCGGTAGCATCAGATTTTAATTATTATTGAATATTAATGTCGTACTTAATGATTGAGGAAATAATGTTTACATATACCGTGAAAAAAATTATTAATTAATAAGTAAGAATTTAGTTAAGCAATAAGTAACTATTTAAAGTATTGTTTTAAATTTATTGAATTTAATTTTTATGATTTATATTGTCTTACGTCTTCTGTGAGCTTATTTATCGAAATTATTCTTGGAAAAATTGTTGCATAAGACAGATAGTACTACATTAAATAACTTTTATTTTATTCAATAATTTAAATTTATTGAATTTAAAAAATGTAGAGGGATAATTTATTTGTTTTGCATTATTCACCAAATTTTTTTTTAAAAAATTGAACAAATGAATCCAAAAATAGTTTGAATGCCTTTGATTTCGGCTATTATGATTAAAAAATATGGTGTAAGTATTTTAATTAAATTTGCATTTTGTACTTTACTTATATTTATCTTCTTAGTTTATAGTTTATATTTTAATTCTTCTGACATAAACAATAAAATTAGAAAAAAAGTCAAATAAACTTTAAAAAAATAATATAGTTTAATAGTAGTTTAGTTAGTTAACTAGTTAAGTTAAGTTCTTAAAAATATAATTCTAATTGTCACATGGAAGGGTTGTATTTCATAGAGAACTTGAATTATCAAATTGATGAAAATTTAAAATTAATAATGTCATTTTTAAGAATTTAAATTTACGATAATAACTTTTAAAATTAGCATTAGCATTATATTTGCAGTAGTCATATATAAATTACACGGTGAAATAGCTCAAAGTCAATTGTCAAAATGTTAATTCAAAGTTATTTACTGTCAAATTTAAATAAAAAAAAAAAACTTTTATTTAACATCAAAGGTTTCGTCTTGTCGGCATTGCTTGAGAGAAAAGTTAAAAAAAGAAAATTAAATTTGAATAAGAAGACAATTAAATTATAATTAAATAAAAGTTTATATATTACAACAAGAAAAAAACTTTTAATATCACTTATTTAATTAATTTTTCATTTTTATACGAGTATTATATTGATTTTAGTTATAAATGTTTTTATATTCATTCAATCTAAAATAACTATTGCTTCAAGAAACGCTAAATAAATAACTTACTATATTAAGTTAAAATAAACTATTATGTAAATTTAAATGCATAATGGCTTTGTTCAGTACTAATTATATCAATTAAATAAACTTTCTATAAAAAATTTTATATATATGTAAAAGCAACAATATTTTACAAACATTTTTTTTTTTTTTTTTCTCGAAAAACTTTTTTTTTCTCGAAAGGGAAAATAATAACGCGAATTTATTATTTTCATTCGTAGCAAGTTATTAAAAAAATCTAACTGAATGAAATCGAGCAATGCTTCATTATGTTCATTTTTGTTATTTTAAAATTTAGCATTTTATTTTCCAAGTGCAGGATTAAAAAGTGTGTATAGTTTTTAAATGAAAAAAATGTAATGGTCTTGTTAATTAAACAATATGAAATACACTTGAATTTATTCGCATGGATAGTCGTGAGCTTCGTTTTCGCGAACAAAAAGATTGTGCTGTGTGCAGTTATCAAATTAATTAGCTTCGATGATGGCACATTTTGGGATCTAATTAGTTTGTTTTACGTAAGGAATGTCATAAAAACGAGTCGTAATGAAAGTTAAATGTAGCATGTTCTTTGTTATCTTTCTTTAATCGTTTTTAAATTAATTCACATCCAAAATTTTGTTTCTATTTAATTTTAAAAAAGGAACAGAATGCAGTAACTTATTGTACATTAATAATTTAATTTCTGTAAAGTATTAAACTAATATTTTACTATAAACGAGTATTTCAAATAGATAATTTCTAATGTGAATCTAGATATTGCTTTCAGAACACTTTTGCATCATATTCAGAAATTTAAATTTTTGTTTTTGTGCTAAAAATATAAAAGCTTTGTTCTTTAGCTACCTTTTTACTAAATTTGTATCAAATTTTACGATTATAATTAATCATATTTTTATTAATATTTTACATGGCAGAAATAATCTTTTGCTTAGATTTATCTTTTCTTATATTATCTTCATTTCCTTTCAATTAGTGCAATTTAAATTAAATCCTGATCATTCAAATTTTGCTTTGCAATTATGCAAACGTATGTTATAAAAACTATAGAATTATATTTATTTTAATATAAAATTATTTATATTTTTAAAGCATGTTATCTATATTTGTGAATGACTATTTGTATTCTTGTTTATCATATTTTGCAAAATGATCTGTGTTTAATATCTATTAATTTATCCGTTATGTATTAAAGCTCTCGTTAATTTTAAATAATTCCTAGAAAATTAAATATGAATTAATCCAATTTTTCCCTAAATAAAAATTATAATTTTACTTAAATCTTGCGCAAACAATTTTTCTTATCCTTGCACTTTTCAAACTTGAAACTCTAACGTTTTCTCAAATAATTATTCCATAAAGTAATATTTAAATTCGCAAATAAACAACAAAGTTTGAATGATCACGATTTAATTTAAATTGCACTAATTGAAATGAAATGAAGAAGATAATATAAGAAAAGATAAATTTAAGCAAAAAGATTATCTAAATTTAATTCATCAACGATTCATTATAAAAGTATAGCAGGAAACCAAAATCATGAGAACTTTTGCGTTCGAATTCCTTCTTACCTATTATAACTAAACCTCGACAAAAGGTAATCAGTTTCTTCCTCCGCAGAAGAAGACCCTTTTAAAGCTCAGACTTGAATATCATTTTGCGAATGGTGTTCATTATAAAATCCACCTTTATCAACAACACGGTGATTAGTATGAATCAGATGCGAAAACGCAGTGAAGGGAAAGAGGTTTCCTTTTAAAATGTTTGCACAACAAACTTCTTCACCAAAGAACCTATTCTGGAATGTCGGAGACCATTTTCTTTCTGAAAGTGATAAACTGTATTGGGCAATTTCAGATTTCCGCGCTCCCTTGTTCGCAGCGTTGCCAAAGAATTTGCATTAAAACTTAAAAATCGAGGTAGGGAAGAGGCGTGATTACAATAGAAATTCTTCGGGCCCCCTGTCATCTATTAAAAAGGGCGCCATTTTGCAGGGAAGAGAAGAGGTTATCACCATAATTCCCTCCCTTGAAGAGAAGTGGTCTGGTATTTCAACGTATTTGTAAAATTCAAAAGGTGCAACACTCAGGGTACTTGAAACCTCTGTTTGAAACTATTTCCTTTGTTCATGACTTGTTTTGTATTGTTCATGATACATCTTAACTACTTATTGAGAACTGGTCCAACAATCTAGAATAGAAAAATACATTTCTTGTCGTAATACTTTATCTAAAAAAATGTTTTAACAAACCAAAAAAAGAAGATTAATTTCAGATTTAATTCTAAGTATTTATGATATTCATTAATTAAACTTTTGCGATAGTAATATTAACTCTTTCAGATATTTCTTTTCATTTTTAAGAAAAGATTTGTGTTTTTAATGTTAAAATAAGAACAGAACATCTAGAATAGAAAAATACATTTCTTGTCGTTAACACTTTATCTAAAATATGCTTTAACAAACCAAAAAAAAAAAAATGTTTTTTATAGATTTAATTCTAAGTATTTATCATATTCACTAATTAAATTTTTTTGATGGTAATATTAACTCTTTCAGACATTTCTTTTCATTTTTAAGAAAAGATTTGTGTTTTTAATGTTAACATAAGAACGTTAGGGATAGGAACAGAACTGTTAGAGACTAGTGCAATATATTTTGATTTAATAAACTACATTGGAGAATTGGATTTATTAAATTCTAGGAATACTAGGATTTATTAGATTTTTGAATTTATTATTTTCTATTCTTTCTAGATCTCCCAGTTGCTCGACGATATTCAAAGGTTACAAGCGATACTCAATACATTACAAGAGACAAGTGCCTCCAAAGTAAGTAAATATTTTAAAATTTTAATTTGCTTTGATTTTTAAGCTTCTTTAAAAGTCAAAATTAAATTTTGAAAACAATAAAAAATATTTATTAAAATAAGAGTTCTCGGATAGTTTGAAAAATCTGAACATTTGAATAGAAACCACCAATAAAAAGTCCTTTCCACTTAAACTTCCGCGTTATAATTATAATTCTCGGAAAATTTTATGTAGGTATCGATAATTCTATATTATTTTAAATAACTTAAATATAATAATTAAGATTCTGAGAATTTAACGAAAAGGTATTTTTAGTACAAAATATATATAAGAATATTTAAACCCGATTATCATAAATCTCTTTTACCAACATATACCGAAATATATTTATAATTCTGGAATAGTAAATTACTTCTGAATTTCAAGAATTTTCGTTGTGAGATAGATGTCATTGAACTTGTTTTTATGGCATTATTTTTTTTATATGCAATTCCATTTTATAATTGAAATCATTTTCTTTAATTGTGATCGCCAGTATATTAATGTTGGCGGTCGGAATTTAATTAGAATATGAAACTCAATTTTGATGTACTCTATTCTTCGCGAGGCAAAAAAGATGATTGTAAGCTGGGATGGCAATCTTGCGTCCTGCAGGTTATGTACTCTTTTAAAATGGCTTGACCCGTAGTAATTTCTTGATGACACTTCTTCCCCCTCCCGTTTTTAAAAGATGTGGAGCAAGCACCTCTGGATATGAAATTAAAAATGTTTGGACATTCTTGGAATTTGAATTCTATTTTGCTAACCTTTGTTTCTCTTTGACCCAGATTGCTCAACTTGAAGAACTGGTCAACGAAAAAGATAAAATGATCGTTGAACTGGGGGAGAAATTGGTCAGACAACAAGATTACGACGATATTAAGAAAGAACTGAGGTATTTATGAAAATTTTAGTGTTTTTTTTTTTTTTTTTCCCCTCACACCTGCTAATAACAGTTTGATTAATTTGATTTTTATTATACGCATTCTCTAAAAAGCGCCATCAATAATTTGGATACTATATAATCAATTTTTTTGTTTTCTCTGCGATGCATTACATTCCATATGATATGCAAATGCGAGGTAGTTCCCCCTGAAAGCTTTCCCGGAAGGCACTGCTCTCCAGCGACACGGAACCAAGTCAGACTTCTACGTACGGGCGCTTCTTATAAATTTCAAATTATAATAGCTTTTTAATTGCATAGCTTTCGAGAACTATTAAAACTTGGACTGTTTCTTATGACCAATTCACTAAAAGCTTTCCCGGAAGGCACTGCTCTCCAGCGTCACGGAACCAAGTCAGACTTCTACCTACGGGCCCTTCTTATAAATTTCAAATTATAATAGCTTTTTTAATTGCATAGCTTTCGAGAACTATTAAAACTTGGACTGTTTCTTATGGCTAGTTCACAAAAACTTTGATAAACTAATTACCGAAACTAAATAATGATTAAATATTGTTAATGTTTTTAATCATTTACTGTTTACATACCGAATTTATGTAAACAACGAATGCAAACATTATTAATATTTTGCAAATAAAGATACATAAATCTTTTGAATTTTCCACATAAACGTAAATGATTACATTTTCTTTTACGAAAGGGTGATGATTTTTAATATTTAATATAAATACTATTATTTATGCCCGAATCGTAGCTCAGATTCAACGTGCGCCGCTGGTGAGTGACCATTACGGGCGGAGGTTCAATCCGCTTTTGGCTTTGTTGTAGACACTGTTTCAAAAAACGAGAAGACTCGATGGCGTTTGAGATGTTCAGCATCTCGCCTCGTTAGTCGGACTAACTTGTAGGAGTTTTCCGTGTTTTCTTCCATATGATACGCAAATGCAGGGTAGTTTCCCTAAAAGCCCTCTCGGAAGGTACTGCCCTCCATCTTCAGCGACACGAAACCAAGTCAGACTCTACTTACGGGTGTTCCATCACAACAGAAGTTGACCTCCCTTCCCTACTTGCATAAGGGATACAACAATACAGCTATTATTTATAAAAGTACCGACCGACGTATTACTACTTCATTTGTACTGAAGGGGGAGGAGGAGTTTCCACATATGGAAATAATGCCTTTGTATAATGTGATTTTTACTTTTAATAATTATGTGTGTTATTAATTTCTAAGAAATATTCAAATTTCCCTCTAACTTTGAAATTATGAATAATTTACAAAATAAAATTTCGAAATTATAAATCATGATTGATTTTTAGTGTTTCCTAAATAAAATTTAGTATTCATTGTAAATATTCAAAATAAAATACACAGCAATTAAAATGTGTCATGACATTTGTTTTTATTTATAATTAGGTACGTGTTTATATGATTTACTGAATTTATTTCATTTTCGCAGCATCCTGAAATCCATAGAGTATGTAAACTCCAGAGCGTGGGAAAGTAGGGATGAAAACAAAAATCAAAGTGACAAGCCCCCCGATCTTATGAAAGAAAACCACAAACCTGTACATTCAGAAAATACTCCTCTTAAATCTATAAAAACGGAAGAAAATGGTATGTATACGAACAGTTTTTTTTTTTTTTTTTTTTTTTTTTTCTCTTTATTTTAAATTTTGATGATTTCTTGGTAGTTCGAAAGAACTTAAAATATTCAATAATAATAAATTTTTGTTGTTATTTTGCATGTTTTGAAATTATCCTCTGACAATTTTATTTTCATATTAATATAATATTTATATGTAATGACTAATCAGTAATTTAAGTAAAGAAGATACCTCATATATTATCTGTTGTTTTATTTCAAGGCTATGGTTTGATGCAAGTTGATATTGGACACAACCTATAATGATAGGCTTAGGAAAGATACATATCACGAACTTCTAAATTATAATAATTTCCTGTTTCTTTTTTTTTCTAGGTTCTTCTCAAAACTACCCCCTTCACAGCGTGGACAGCTTCGGTACAATGCTGGGTCAAGAAATTGTCTCCAACTATGCTCAAAATGTGGCTAAGGAAGAAGTCTGCAGCCGACCGTCTTCTCCAGTGTCCAAAAGCAGTGGCGACTGCTACCCACCTTCATCTACAACCTCCATCACCAGCAGTACCAACTCTCACGAGGACAGAAAGCCCACACCCCCATACTGGAGTCATCCTCACCCACCTCCGCGGTCAACCTGACCTCCGAAAGGTCTTCCCTTCGTCAACCACCCACCACCCCGCTATCAAAGAAGTATCTTCTCCAGTCGGTTGTGATAACAACAATACCACCACCAGCACCACCACATCTCTAGGCAACCTCCAAGAGTGCCTGAGGCACAACATCGACAAATATGCCAACGAGACGCTGAACACTTTGAACATTGCGCGTTGTGTGAGAGAACTACTAAGCGTGCACAATATTGGCCAAAGACTTTTCGCCAAGTTTGTGCTCGGATTGTCACAAGGCACAGTCAGTGAACTATTGTCCAAGCCTAAACCCTGGGACAAACTGACAGAAAAGGGGAGAGATTCATATCGAAAATGCATGCATGGGCTTCTGATGACCAGTGTATCGAAATGCTGAAGTCTCTTGTGCCAAGAAGAGGTAATTTTATGGAAATTTTCAATTTGTATTATAAATATTTTATATCAGTTTGTCACTTTTTTTCACATAATGGTAATAAATAACACCAATAGATCATCACAACGTTGAATATCTTACAAAAATTATGATCTTTATATGAGTGATCTACTTGATATGCGACCAATAAGTCTTTTTTTTTTTTTTTTTTAATTTTATTTTTATTTATTTATTTACATTATTCTGAATTAATACTCAAATAATGAATCAAAACAGCCCATTTCAAAATTTTCTGAAAGTATGAATTTAAATTATTCTATTTAGGTAATTTTATATATAATATTAGGTTTTCTTTCTAAATGCAGCTATATAATGCTCTAAAATATAGTTTTAAATTCATTTTTCCCACTTGAGAATTTACAAAAACAAATAATTAAGTGCTATATCTAAAGTGCTGTTTTAATTGAAATAGGCAAAGAAAGCTTCAATTTTTGAAAAATATACGAAGTCAAGAAAATAACTTGAAAAGAAAGTTTCTAAAAACAATTTCTCAATATTACTATTGTCAAAATTGAGTACTTTTGCATGAGATTCTATTAATCATTAAGATCTTCGATAAGATCCTGTTAACAATTAATCGATAAGATCCTGTTAACCATTCCTCGAATATTTCAAATAAGTGCAAGGATATTCATTATATATTTAGACCCTTGTAGTCAGTCTTGTAAAATAATTTAATTTTCAGTTGCTGAAAGAAAATCAAGCCTTCTTTCTTCTCCACCAGGCAAAGACTGTGTCGGCGGAAGTGGAGGCGGGGAGTGTCTTCATACAAATCTGACGACCAAGGAGCGGAAGAGAGAATAGCACAAATCCTCAACGAGGCACAGATGGCTATGATGAAGCAGCAGGAGCAAAAGAGTCCAACTTCCTTGCTTTCCAACGGTAACAATGGTGACAATCGATCCATGGACAGTTGTGATGACGTACGTGGTGACAGGGAGAACTCTAAACTGAATCATGGAAACTCTAGAGACGCATCTTGTAACAGCGATAAGTCTTTCAGGCGATCCCGAAAATACGAAAACGATGACATACCTCAAGAAATGGTAGCTAGAATTTATCAGGGAGGAGCTTGCCAAACTTATCGGACAACGTGTCGAAGAAGGTTTCAGAACACCCAGAGATCAGTTTGAGAGAACGCAAGAAGAGATCCGACAAGCCTTGACGATATACCACCAAGAACTCACGAGGCTATCGCATTTGATGCCTCCCAACCATCATCCAAACTTTAACCCGTTTTCGACAAACGGCAGTTCGTACAATCTATCCCACCTCCACAATAACAATAGCAATTCGACAATGAATAGCAATTCCAACAATGTCAATAACAGTCACCAAGAATGTCCAGTGGACGCTACCATCGGCAGCAGGTCTAGATCTGAATCAAAGAACAGCAGCTCAGGTAGAGAGGAGCCCGAGATGAGACATCATGGAAGTGCCTTTTCGCTTGTGAGACCCAAAACTGAGCCTAATATATCTTCTTCCATGAATTCTAAGTCTTCATCCACGCCAACATCCGCTTCTTACCGTCATCGCAACAGCCCATCTCCAGCACCACCAGCCCTATTGCCTTTGCCTGAATCAAAGACTTCGAGCCCTAGTGCGCCCCAGAGTAGTTCTGAGGATTTGACGACATCAGCCTCTCCACTGCAGAGAATGCAGTCAATCACCAATTCTTTACTCTCCCAGTCATCTCTGCCATCTTTGCCGAACCCACCCCAAAGGCCTGCTAAAGCGGTTCTTCCTCCCATAACTCAGCAACAGTTTGATCAATACAACAATGTAAACACCGAAGACATCGTTAAAAAGTAAGAAACAAAATTACTTTATTGGATTTCGTGAAAAAAGACTGCTTTAAACTGATACAAAATAATAATAAAAAAAAAATAAAAATACTTGTAAGCAAACATAGCACTTTACATAACTCAGTACTTGCTAGCAAATTCAATGTTTTGCATACGTATTCATTGAAATGAGTACAGATGACTATTTTTTAAATGGCTGTAATTATTAATAATTAGTTTTTATGTTAATTTAAAAGAATAACTTTGAAAATAATTTCTTAAATGCAATTAGCTTCACTTAATAATTATCTTAAATACTATGATCTTGTAGTATTGCGGTTTATTTTCTACATTTCACGCATGCATTTTTTTTTTTTTAAATGTATTGTGGATTTTAAGCATGATATAAACACATTTCACTGTACTCAAAATATTTTCGAGTTGAGAATTATTTGTATTTTCTAATAACTATTATTTATCAAGGATACTTAATTTCATGAAAATTTAATTAAAACGTAATCAAATTAAAATAATTAATTGAATCGTTTCCAAAAACTCTACATTTTCTATTTCTAAAATAATTTTTTTTTTCCGAGACTTAGACTTATTATAGACGTACTTCTGATAGATAAAACAATTTGTTAACTTACTTACAAACGAAAATGACAAGTAAATCGGGAAGTTCCACAATGAATTTCAGATTTTCTGCCTCTTGAAATCCACTTAAATTATCACTTGATATTTATATTTCAAAGTATTGTTGAGCAATAACTACAACAACTTTTTCGAGCCAACTTTAAGAATATTTTCTTTTAATCCCGAAATCCTTATTAATTAATTTATAGAAAATTTACCATTCATCTTCAATTATGATAATGCTGTCTTCAGTATCATCCAATGCTGAATACATAACCCTGAATCCATCAAAGCATTAATCCATAATTCTATTCATTTATATCATTACAAATTTATGGAAACTCCACAAGATTCTTTCGTTGAGTACAGTAAGAAGTAGGAATTAAAAAAATCGTGTTAGGAATGGTTTTGTGATTGCTGTTTTTAAATGTTGTATTAACGAGGAATCTTGAATCAATCATGATGTATTAATGTGCTCATAGGTTGACTGTACATCAAGTAGTTAAACTTTGTATTATTGATTTGAATCCATGGTAGCGCTTATATTACTTTCAGTGAACTATTTTCTTTTATACCCGAAAGCCTTATCATACGGTATATACCAAACTTATCATTCATCTTCAATTATGATAATACAGTCTTCAGTATCATCTAATGTTTAATTCTATTCATTTATATCATTATAAATGTATGGAAACTAAAAGATTCTTTCGTTGAGTACATTAAGAAGTATACATTAAAGAAAATTGTATTATGAATGATTTTGTGACTGCTATTTTTTAAATGCTGTATTATAACGAGGAATCTTGAATCTTCAATCAACGTGGAATCTTGAATTCTAACGATAAGTCCTGAATCAATCTCTATGTATGGTATTCATGGTTATATGGTTGTTCATGGGTTGAACTGTGCATCAAGTAAATAAAACTTTGTATAATTGATGTGAATCCAGGGTAGCGCTTTATAAAACTTGGGTGTGTTCTTCCTTGGTGTTGCAGGTGAAGGAGCAGCTTAGCCAGTATTCCATCAGCCAGAGGTTGTTCGGGGAGAGCGTGCTCGGACTGTCTCAGGGATCCGTGTCCGACCTGCTGGCGCGCCCGAAGCCCTGGCACATGCTCACGCAGAAGGGCCGCGAGCCCTTCATCCGCATGAAGATCTTTCTGGAGGATGAGAATGCGGTGCACAAGCTGGTGGCCTCCCAGTACAAGATCGCGCCGGAGAAGCTCATGAGGACTGGAAGCTTCGGAGGGGGCGACCAACCCTCAGAGCATCATGTCTTTCGGTGGTAAGGCTCTTTCATATTATTCGATTTAATAGTGCTTTGCTTTTGGGAACTTATGGTTGTAGTGCTTGGTGCTTCAGTGTTTGGTATGTTCTTTAGCAAGGTCACCGAATATAAATATTTAGACCCTTTTATTTTTACTCGTAAGTTGATTAATAATGTTTGCTTTCGGGAACTGTGGTTGTAGTGCTTGGTGTGCTTCAATGTTCAATAGAATTGGTATATTCTTTAACAAGGTCACCGAAGAAATGAGAATATAAACAGAAAATATGACCATCATTATATACGAAATCAGGTTCTTTTGTATCACACTGGATGATCCATTGCCATGTTATTTACTAATAACTTTTGATAAACCACCACAAATATACTATATATAATAGCAATATAATTATAAAGTTAATTTTCGAGAATCATTTTGTCAAAATTAATGTTAAAAAATGCTCTATATTTTCTTGTAAACCCAAATAAACACTCGTATTATATTCTGAGGTTTACCTTTACAGTATGTACCGTGAAAACAACATTATAAATTTAATTTTTAACTGAAAAAGGGTTTTTTAAAAATCCTGCAATTATTTTTACAAAATAAATGTTCAGTTTGCTTCTATGAAATAATTCTGCAAAGTTAACTGTATAATTATAAATTTATTGCACATTTTTGTTGTGGTTTATTGAAAAACTGTGAGTAATTGTTTAAATGGTTTGTATAACAAAGCCTTTTTATTTTTTCTACATTTTCATAAAAATATTTTTCTCATTAATATCATTCTCTCCTCCTATCATATTTGTACTTGAATTTAAGTGTTATTTAATTGTCTTGGCCTTATCGCTTTTATTAATTGCACTAATTTATGAAAATAAAACAATGCAAAAACGTGCTTTCAACTAGCATACGCTTAACCAGTTTAACATACAGTTTAAATTATTTCTATGAAATTAAATCAAATGAATGTTTACTTATTCTCTCCTTTACCCCTTTCAAAGAATGTTATTCTCTTTCTCGCACATCTTAAAATATATTCGTCTTTTAATAATGCATGCAATTGCTTAATATTTATTGGATTTATTTTTTTCTTTGTATAAGGAAACAACATTGCTGTACCACTGGAAATTGTTTCTGATGCTTTGAAAATCAGAGATCTAAATGAAAAGGACCGCAAAATATCCTTCCCTGAAGCCAAGATGCATAAAATAATTGGTATAAAAATTACAATAAACCCACATTTCCATCAGTACATTTAAAATTCCTTATACAAAGTTACATTATGATTATGTTCAATCAATCCCCTTTGATTATCTTAAATTAAATTCAAAGTTTTAATATGACTGACATTTACATTTTATATTTATACATTTAAAATCGAATTAAATATAATAATTTTACAATGCAATCTACCCTTAAAATATACCCTCTATGAACACCCATCCTATTGTTTTACCATAAGAAATAACAATTTACCAATTTGGTTTGTTGCTCTACTGTAATTTTGGGCACAATTTGGGCTAATTAGACCGAGACCTAAGTTAAATGTCGATTCCAAACCACTGACAAATATCCATGCCACCGTGAGGACTCGAATCTGAAGCCTGTGGTATCAACGGCCAGAACTCTTGCCAATTGGCCATCAGGCCGTTGATGATTAACGAGGTTTATTATACATTATATTATATATTGTTGTGTCTAAAATCACCTCCTTTTATGGCGAAGTATAAGGATGGTGGTTAAAGGGTAATGTGGATATTTAATGAAGGTCGACTGAAGTTAAAAATTTTAACATTTACTATAAGAATGAAAATGGGGAATTTTTATACACTTATCATTCTTATAATATAATTAGTTATTATTCAGGCTTGCCAGTTTCCAAATTTAGGCTTTGTGTTTAAATTTTTAATGATGACCAAAATATAATAAATTTATTAAATGCATTATTTCAGTGAAAGAACTGACTAATCAATTTTTATAACAATTAAAATTTTTCCAGGGTCTAACAAAATGAGTCCCCGCCCCATGGAAAGCAACCTACGAACTCCAGAAAATCGACAACCCTCTCAAAATAACTCCGTGTATTCTTCTCACAACCATACGCCACGCTCAGTGTGCGGTACTCCAGACGCCATGCCCATGTCCTTGACAGTCACCTCTTCCAATACTTCCGTGACTCACAGCAGGAAGACCCCTAGCCTAACGCGGGGTTACAATCAACCCTCAGTGTATGAGATGGCAGCTCTAACCACCGATTTGGATACTCAGACTATCACGTCAAAAATCAAAGAATCTCTTATGGCGCACAACATTGGACAAAAGGTAAAGTATGACTTTCATCGCATTCTAAAACTTGTATTGGAAATTTTAGCCGAACACCATTTTTTTTTTCCCCTCAATATGGAGCATTTAAGCTTCTAAGTATCAGCCAATAAATTCTCAAAACTTATTGACCATTTTTAAATGGCGTCACCATTTTGGTATATCAGCTCTGATCTTTGACGCTACCATACTCCATATAAGAAAGCCATATTCCCCTCTCGAGCCCAATACAAGACTTTCCGTTTTTATGCTAACGGATTTATTACGGATTTACCATACTTTGCTTCAGCGTATTCATAAAGTTATTTTTGGTTTTACTCACTTTCCAGTCTTTGATCCTAGCTGCACTAGGTCAGAATCCTAATGTGTTAACCCCCCAACTGCTCCACATCATCAGTCGCAATGTAATATTACCAGTATTAAGGCCATTCAAATTCAAAAAGGCAGAAATTATATATTTGTGAATAAATACGACTGTCATAGAAAAGAAAACATTTTTTTAAATTACATATGAAAACAAATTTTTAAATGCAAATGTAAAAAGATTTTGATCTGTCTAACAGTGATGAAGGATCGATATATATGTAGAAATCAGGGCCTTCTATGGATTGAACTTCTGAAAAGAACTAATAAAAAAAAAACTCTCCAATCTTTGTATTATGAAAATAAAGAATTTTTATAACTGGTCCTTAAGTTCCCATAACCACAATCCTGTCTTTAAAAAGAAGTATGATAATTAATTTCGCAGTTTTCAACTGCGATTGATTCTCAGTTGTTCCAATTTACTATCGTTTATATTAACAAACTATTTTTAAAGTAACTGGATTTTTAATTTCTCAAAACAAGTGATGGCATTTCTACAT
The DNA here is from genome assembly GCA_021605095.1 of Caerostris extrusa. Taxonomy (NCBI): domain Eukaryota; kingdom Metazoa; phylum Arthropoda; class Arachnida; order Araneae; family Araneidae; genus Caerostris; species Caerostris extrusa. Next base: position 53,747 of record BPLR01007366.1, read on the forward strand.
TCAATTTCTAGTTTATATAAGAAAGTGCCGACCGATTTATATTTCAAAATAAGATATATATAATAAGATAATGTTATATTGATAAAAAATAAATGCTTTTTCCATATAAATATCTATTCAATGGGAAGTTTGAATATTATTGTCATTGGAAATTAAAATTAAATTGATTAATGAATTCTTTTTCAGATATTTGGTGAAGCAGTTTTGGGTCTTTCTCAGGGTTCTGTGAGCGAACTCTTGTCAAAACCAAAGCCCTGGCATATGTTGAGCATCAAAGGCCGTGAACCCTTCATCCGAATGCAAATGTGGCTGAACGATCCGCACAACATTGAAATGCTACAGACGCTCAAAAATGAAAGGAGAGAAGGTCAGTGATATCCAGTTCATTTTTTTATTATTATTATTCCTCATGATAAAATACATATATATAAATTTCATCTTAATTATTTTATTCTAAAACGAAAAATAAATGTTGTTTTTTACTTAATAAAAAAAAAAGGAGAGAATATCACCACTCAACTTCTCTGCTTATAAATTATTATGGAGATTGGACAAGAAAAAAAGTTATGAAATGCTATTATACTCCGTAACATTTTTATGTTGTACGGCAGTAGGTATATTTCAAATAATGGGATTAGTCTTAATTCATATGTATAATGGTATGGAAGTTGTAGATTATTTGCAACTTATTAATTACTATGTTATCATTTATCCAGTTCTTCCAACGTGGTGCCATTTGAGATCCGCAATATCCAAACTCATTAAATTTGCACTGTTCGCTGAACTCCAATTGTGTAGGAATTGCATGATTGTGAAGTTGACATAAATTATCGTACGAAATTAGAGATATACATAGATTATCTCATGGAATCAGAGGTAGATGTATCACATCTCAATATTATTTAGAAAATAAGGAACTTGCTAGAACCAGCCATTAAGAACAGCCAACTTTCTTCCATTTTGTGTTTTTGCGAACAAGTTGTTTACGGAATGAGCAAAACTATGCATGATTGTCGTCCAACCTAATTTACTATATACAAAAAATCAATTCTATCTTGTGGTGATATAACCCCATATCAATCAATAAACTGGAAGATTCCGTAATTTTCTTCGGAATCCTTATATGTACTCGTTAAAATTAATTATTACTCTAATTTCTTTTCTTAAACTATTAATATTTTTGAATTTTAGCTAATTGTTTCCTCCATTTCTTTTACAAACTTCTAGCCAACAAACGTCGTCGAACGGGTGAAGGACCCATGGATAGTCCTCGGAGCCAATCGGATGGAGGTCAAATGTACAACAGCTACAGTTTTGCACCACCATCCCCGTACCCTCCTGCCAAGAAACCACGCGTTCTGTTCACTGAGGAACAGAAGGAAGCCCTCAAACTGGCTTTCTCACTGGATCCTTATCCCAGCACGGCCACCATCGAATTTCTGGCCAACGAACTCAACCTATCGGTACGGACTATCACCAACTGGTTCCATAACCATCGCATGAGAATGAAACAACACACTTCAGATGATGAGCATAGCAGAAAGGGATCCGACGTATCACTACCACCACCAGTGAGAGGGTATGGCCTTCGAGCCAGTACAATATCGTCTGATGTTGAATCAAAGAATGGCTGAAAAATGTAGAGAGAAACAACCCCAATTTGCACCTTATGGGTCAAGTATGCCTTATCTGTATTCACCGTATCGCAACTGTTCTCCTCTATCTTCATCTGGAGATGATATGGGAACATTGGACTTGAGCATGTCTAGTCAATTACGAAATGCCATTAATAGTGGGGTAAAGGCAGACACTACTAATGGTAGCAGCACTGATGATCGCTCTAACAGTGAGATAAATGATGACTCTAATTTGTCCCAGGACAATCTCATGCAAGGGGACAACAGTGACCGAGACTCTATTGATGATGGGCAAACACATAATCGTGAAGCATCTCCCTTGAGGCCATCTACTTCTAACGAACAAGTGAGGCCAGCACCAGGTAGTGGAAGCAGCAACAGACGAAAACCAGCAATGCCCCAGTGGGTTGATCCAGGTTTGGAACTATCTCCCGAAAATACAGATGACGAAGACGATGGACTCGATGACGAGGATCGTCTTGACGATGAAAGTGGGAATGAGCAAGAAGAAATCATCAATGGTGTGTGCGTGCGACAAACCGAAGATTTCGATTTGCTCATGTCTCCCAGAGTCGAGACAGTTCATGTGCTGCCTGTGCCAGCACCAGACGAAAGATCTTCGACCAAATCCCACAGAAATCGCAACGAAAAGAATCGCAGAACTGCTGTGGTTAGTCCTGATCGTTCGGACAATGAAGTCGAAGGTTTGACGAATGGAATAGGCGATCGTGATTCTTCTGAAACAAACATGAAAAACAAACTTTTATGCGCGAGGGACAGTGCCACGCTCAAAAACCCGTCTTCCTGGAGGAACAAGACGATGATGATGACGATGAAAGTTGGGACGATGCTGAAGCAAAGGACAGGCGTAAAAATATCGAAAAACTTCAACAGAGATTAGAAAAAGAGGATGCAGGCGATGACTGGGAATTCTGAACTGTGTAAACCACAACAGTGATTCCTTTCTTTCTTTCTTCGATGTGCAATAACATCGAAATAATGAAAACTCGGTGAAACGTTAGAACTCCAGTGAGAGAGAGAGAAAAAAAAATGAACGTTCATTTTTCACTGTTATAAAAAAAATCACACATAAGAATCGCACCATAGTTTTCCAAATGGACTTTAACCCGGTGTAATAAAAAGAGTGGCCTTAAATTCATCAAATCTTGAAGATTGACGAAATGAATGAATGGATTTCAAAATGTTCGAAACACGCGAAATGAATTCAAAGATTTTTTTTTTTGGTTTTTGCTTCAAAATATGACGATTCAGGGGCTGAGATTTTCTGCAATGTCATGTGATAAATAATTCTATTTCTCCACTTTTACAATTCTCACGCCTTGTCATATTTCAGCACACAGATTTTGCTCAGCCTGTTGAACAACCCCATTGCAAACAAAACGACACTACTCTTAAAGTATAACAAAATGAGCAACGCAATGAGCACGAGCTTAAAAAATAATAAAAAAATTGTTTCTTCTGCTTGCAGCATGCTTGTGTATCGATAAGAACTGACGACTTTAAAAAGCTGGATGCAAAGAAACAATGCGGTCGTTGGATGATGTAGTACCTCACTTGTGTGTGTTTGTGTTGTACACTGATCTCTTCCCCGCGTGTTGAAGACAGTCTCCATTTTAATCGAAAATTTTATTTCAGAATCGATGTTTTGTGTAGCCGATTCGGTTTCACCCCTCCGAAGTATCGTCTTGTCTTGGTGCAATATTCAAGCACCTGTGAAAAGTAGTGTATATAGAAAATTAAGGATAGCGGGGGAAAAAAAAAGCATACACTGCTACGCCAGACTGTATGCAGTATAAAATCGCAGTTTGTTCGAAAAAAGGAATCAAAAAATTCTTTCTTTTTACTTCATTTTTATTTTTGCTTTTTGATGTATAAAGGATTGAAGATAAAAAAAAAAGGAATAGCTTTTTTCTCCTTTCCTGAATTATGTTTTATGACTTTCTATATAACAAAGTTTTTCCTCCCTTTAAAAAAAAAAAAAAAAAAAAAAGAAGAAACATTTGTGTATTCGTCTTGCACAAATTATTGTAAATCTTTGAACACTACTTTAAATGTTGTCTCTTTTTCTACCCGTTTTGGAAACATTTCGATCTCTTATTGTACGTTATCGTGTTTTTTGGGTCCTTTACAACCTTGTGACACACAATATATTATTACAACGATGCCTTTCTTCATAGTGCACCTGATTGCCGGCAGGTGGCTCTTCTTGCAAAATGGCTACCGACCCAACAGAACTGAAAAGGCTGTGACATGAATACTTCACGCCTCAAATTCTATTTATGATCTTAGGACTAGATCATCTCTAGTCGATTGGTTTGAAGATAAAGACGCATTTAGTTTTGACACCTTGTACATATTTGTTTCATAATTTTATCTTTTCAGTGTTCTTTGTCTGTAAGATATGCCCCAAACAGTAAGGTTCTTCCGCCTTTTTCTAGTTCAAGGTCAGGAATTAAATCATCAAAATTTGAATATTATTGTAATCATGTAAAACAGTACATAAGTAAATCAAAACGTATACATTCTGACAATTTATTTTTCATTTTCTTACTAAGCATGTTTAGTTTCAAGTTAATAAATATCAGTAATGAACGCAAAAAAAAAAAAAAAATTACATTATATTAATTTAAGTTCAAAACATAAGTGTCAGTTTTATTTCCAAAAATTTGCTGTTTAACTTTTTCGATTTGTCGATAGTCTTGATCTTTCTTTATCAGAAACAATTTCGATTCATTTTGATGAAAAATATTTTTCCAAAATAAATTATTGAAAAAAAAACAATTTAATTATTTTAACATATAAAAAAAAAAATTATTTATGTATCTTTACATTATGAAAAAGTATAAAAAATCTTTTTTCTTATTTACAAAGTGGTGATCTATCTATATTAAATGTGAAACAGCTTGTTTCGTCTATTTGTAAAAAAAGTAATATTTTATTATAACTAGCAATACAAAAATAAAACGATCAAATAAAAAAAGAAAATTAAATTTATCAATAGAAATTTATTTTAATCAATTAGAGATATTCTTACAAGTAGTTCAATATTCATTAATCAAAAAGCTACAAATTCGTTTGTTAACAAATAATAATTTAAAACATTAAAAGAACAATTTTTTTTTTTTTAATTAAATAAAAACATAATACATTATCAATATACAAATTATTTATATCCTTTCTGAATGAAAAATACTTTGTCAGAACTGGACAAGGGTAAAAAAAAAATTTTTTAATTAGTTTAAACTATTATTATTCGTATTTTATTTTTTTTAACTCAGCTGCATTGACTTGATTGATTAATGTAACTAATTAAAGATTATTGTGATGACTGGCAGGAATTACAAACTTCCAATATAAGTTGAATCTACAAAAGACGGAGGAACTTTCATATCCTTCACCCTATTGCTCAGTCCATTAATATTGGTGCCAATAAACAAGAAAAATATATCTTCACATTTTCTCTGTTTTTCCCCGAACTTGTTAAATCCAAATCCTTCCAAATATTTAATACTGAAGGATTAAAAAAAAAAAAAACTTTACTTTGTTGTGAAAACAGTTCTTTTTATATAATGCATGTAATGCTAGCTTCACATTTGTTCTCATATTGTTGATATTTAAGAGTACAGAAAGTTTGGGGATGCTTGTATGTTTATTATATATTAAGTATTATTGAGTCTGACTCATAGTATTGTGTTGAGCACAAATTTCTATCGGTTGTTTAGCTTAGTGAAAATAAAAAAAAAAAACACAATGTTTTAACTCCAAAAAAAAAGCACGCAATCATTTTCACGATTTTAAATTTTCTCCTCTTGCAAGTGTCTTTCATGAGAGCTTTTTTAGACGCTTAGAGAATCGGTTAGGATAGCTAGTTTCCATTGTTAAAACACTCTCACTAATTGTGAGACACTCTCTCTTCTGTAAAAAAAAATATTCGAAAATCGCCTCTTTTAATCAAAATATATATTTATAATTTTATATACTTGTTTTCCATTGTAATAAAAATTGCTACTCTATGTCACTTTTAAATGATTGTCATATTAATTCAACAGTTTATTTTAATGATTTTAAAATCTTTGTGTTTAGATATTGCTTATGAAACTTTTGTGTAATTATGTACATATTTAGATTAATTATTCTCCAGGCAAATCAGATATTTAATTAACTAATCCATTTAAAAATAATCAAAAATACACAATTATGAGGTAATATAACAAAGAATACATTATTTATGATAAAAATGATTTGCTGCTTTAGGATTTTCTCTATCTATTTACTCCAAATATGAAGGAGCAATTTTATCTCAATATTTTGTGTAACTATTTAAATCATACATATCTTTCAATTTACTCAGTCTTGTTTATTGCTAGTCAAATTGTAAAGCAATACAGTATTAAAATATCCATTTATTTGGTTAATTTAACTCCTGCCAAAAATGTATTTAATTATAAAATCTTTTTTTTTTTTTCAATAATAATAGATTCATTTTTAATGAATTAAATAAAAATGAATGAAAAATAACACCAGAAAAACATTAATTAAAAATTTTCTTCTTATTATTTTTATGTCACTTCAATTTGAGGAAAATTTCTTTACACATAACCTAATATGATTTTTTGAATCAAATAATCACATTGAAAAGAATTATTGTAAAATATTTAAATAAATTTTACAGAACTTAGAAATATAGAGTTATAGAATTTATTCGCTTTCAAAAAATATCTCTCCTCACATAAATCTAATGTAATTTTTAATTTTAATTAATGCATTCTTAATATTTTTAAAATTCCTGCTTAAATTTAAATTTTTTAATTTATAGAACAAAAATTGAAAAATAAAAATGTATTTATAACAATTAGAGCAGCAATTTTACATATAATTCTGTGAACAAAAGAAAAGTGCATTTAAATTTTGAAAAACCCTATAAATATATATATAATACTGAAAACATTTCCGAATTACTTAATTATGGAATTTTATTTAACATGACTTTACTCGAAAAAATATTATTGCTCTTGTAGATGATTAATTATTATTATTATTTTTTAATTAGTTGTTTCCTATTATGAACAGCTGTCATTATTTGTTTGAATTCCAATGTCATTTTAAATATTTTGCGTCTCAGAGACTCATGTAAGAGGTAAAACATGAATATTTTCACTGTCAAGTGAAAAGAAAAACTTGTGAACTGATTTTTCACAGTTATTGTATGTAAAACAAAAGAGATGCAGATTTTATAGGACTGCCATGTTGTTTTCTAACCTCAATGTCAGTTTTGTGTTCTGTGTTTATAGACGATGGATTGAGAATCCTTTATGGTGCTCTTATGTGTCACATTTGTTATATTTCTCGAATGTATGATTTGTCATATTATATAATCTAATGCTCTGTTTGACATATTAGTTTGCACTGGTTTATATTTCTCTTTTCTTGTGGTTTTTAATATTTGTTACAAAAAAATAACTCATTGATTATGTAACGAATGCATTGATTTTGAAATGTTATCTATTCAGTTATAGCATTTAATTTATTGAATTTCTTTCACGTAAACTGGTGATGGACAAATTCAAAATACTTGTTTTACTGTTACTGTTAATTTCATCAGACTTTTAATCTTGTTCTAAATTAACTCATTTTTTTATTATTCTTCAGTTTTGAAATGAGACTCAAGAAAATGCAATATTACGGTGTGAAATGTATATTACAATAAATGAGTATATATTGAAACATGTATATTACTACATTAAGTTAATTATTTGTAAGTATTCAATTTTTTTTTTCTTTTGAAAAATGATATTTTTCTCGTTTTGCAATGATAAAAATGTATTTTTTCCCTTAATATTGTTTTTTGAAAACACATTGTAAATAACTCACTTCAAAATAATATTTTAGATTCAATAAAAAATTTTTAAACCAACACTGGTTTAAAATAATTTTGTTTGTTTTGTTTCTCAATCTTTTATTCCTTTGTTTTCCCCCTTATATAATACATCTTTTTTTTTTTCCCGTCTTTTCTTAAGCATTTCTGCTCACCCTTAAAAATATTTTTTACTTTTTTTTTTTCTTTTGACTATCACCAGTTTACTATATTTCATTATTCTTGATATCTGTTTTTCAACCTGACAAATTATATTTTTCTCTTTAATTTTTTTAAATCCTGTCTTTAAGACATTAAACGATTAGTTAGAAATAAAAAAAAATTTCTTTAGCAACGAAATAAATAGCGTGGGGTGCTACATGCGCAGTGAAGTATTTGTTCTTTCATGAAATATTGAACTGTTGTATAAAATGCTTAAATAGAAAGTTTTGGAAATTGCATCCAAAAGAATTCATTTCTAGAATATTATTATTTTCTTAAATTCTAAAAGGAAAATCATTAAACTTCTGAAGTTTAACAAATACATTTTACACCTTTTAGTCATTCAAAAACCTGCTCAAAATATAAATTTCAAATTTGAATTAAATTTTTTTTTGGAACATTAAAACATATTATTTTTTTTTTTAACAATAATACTTTGTTAATTAACTTTTCATAATATAGAGAAAAATTATTGCTTCATTTTCAATATTAATAAGATATCAGTTAATTATTTGTATAAATTTTTAAACTAATAGAAAATAGTTTTTGTGTAATAAAATTTAATTTAAATTATTCACATTAATTACAGGACATTATTCACTAAATATTAATATTTATTTGTACTTTTAAACTTATTATTCATAGGTTTTTATTTAATCTGGGAAAATTTTAGCATAATAAGATGATGATTCTTAATTCAAAAATACGAATTTCAGAAAATTTTAAAATTATCCTATATTTAAAAAATATTTTAAAAACAAAAATAATTTTTGATGAACATTATAGTGTTTAGATAAGTTTTATGAAATATACATATATATGGAATTTACATACATATTATTTTTTAAATAATTATATAGATAACCTATTTCTGACTAAGAAAACTTTTAAGCTTAAGAATAGACATTCAAATTTATGAACAATAAATTATCCATATTGATAATTTTTGAAATTAAATAATTCAATGCTATTAATAAAAATAAATAAATTAAAGTATATATTTCGTTTAATATTTGAAATAACTCTGGGAAAAAAAAAAATCAATTTGTAACATTTTTTTTTTTTTTTACATAATTTGTTTAGAATTTCATTTAGTATTCGTATGAAATAATAATAATATAAAAATAAGAAATTAAAAAAATTTTAATAGCAACTTATAAGAGATGAGCATGACAGCATTTTTCGACCATTTTCTCTCAATTAAAAACTTCTATTTTGTCAAATAATAAATGAAAATTTTCAAATGAATTTACGGAGAATTTTTATAGGAATACAAGAACATTGCTTCTAATAATAACAAATATTAAAAGCATCTTATGAATTAAAATGTGAATCAACAACTAATATATTTTTAAAATAAATTTCTTCTGGATGCAATCTCCAAGATAATGCTTCTTTTAAATATGTAATGTTAATTTATATTGCAATTTTAAAGTAATGTATTTAATATGTACTATGTTTCACAAAAATTTTAAATAGATATTACCTTTATTAGAAAAATAGTCACAGATATTTTATAAATTTTTGCTGCTTATTAACCGCAGAAAGAAAAAAAAGAATTAAGTTGCATTGGTTGGTTGTCCTAGTTACCAAGGTATGATATTTTATTTTTTTTTTTTTAACATAGCTTAAATTCATCATCAAAGGTCAATTTTAAAGTAATGAAGACAAATCTTGTGCTCACTCTATTTCATTCTTTTTTTCTCCTGTCATTTTAATATCCATTTCTCTGTGATGGCATATGTTACAAATATATATTATGAACTTACATATATTATATATAAATATATATATATATATAAATCTCTGTACATAAAACAATTGCTTTTTTTTTTTTTTCAAATATTCAAATTTACACTCTCAACTTTTCACTTGTATGATAAAGCAACTCTTTTTCAATTCATTCCTACTTCCCCCCCCTTTTTCCATAGTAAAATAACAAAACGGAAGAAGAGAAAAAAAATTTCGGCAATCGTAGCCGACTATATTTGCACAAACAAAAATATCTTCTATAAATATAAATACCAAACTTTTATGTCAACTACACTGACTTTTCGCAGAGAATATAAATATTATAGAGGAGCATTGTTCGAAGCTCTCTCAATTTTGTGATTTTTCCATCATTGTGTGTTTTTCTTCCCCAGATTTCGGGCGGGAAAAATTTTTTTCTCGCCACCGTTTTTAACAAACGTTTTTCAATTATTCTCTAGTACAGAGACATAAGTAGGGAGTACAATGTAATATTTCATCAAAATACCTTTGCCTTGTATTGCAGGCTATTTTTATCTAAGCCCCTTTTCCTCCAAAACTCCGTTCAATGTCTTCTAAGCTTGCTCTGATATATATGAAAAACGGAAGCCTGTATGTTTGATATTCAGATTGATATTACTATTTTTATTCCACTTTCAAATGATAATAAACTTAAATCTTCTCAGCCATTTCTGGACTGTTCTTTCTTCTATTTCTGTGTCATTATTCTAATTTTATAAAACCATGTTACTGACATATCAAAAACAAAACTGTAAATACTGATACTGATATAGCAATATACTACTCGCAATTCATTTCCTTACTTTTTTTTCCCCCGATTCAACTACTTTATTTAATGGAAATGGCTTTTGAAATCTGTTGGCATCACTACGTGTTATGTTTTTATATTAATTTTAAAGCAATAGACACAACATACACAAAAAAAAAAACCACTTTTAATTCTGTGATTTTTTTCTTCCCAGAATAAACTGAGAACATGAATAATCAAAATTAATATTATAACCTTTGCATTTTAATTAATTTTGAAATAGTTTGCAAGTTGATTAAATGGTAATCAATTCATATAGTTAACATTTTCAAATTCATCAACCTTATTCCTGATGCAAAAATTAATTGATGATTAATTTTTGATCAGTGGTTACTGAAACACTTACTTTTACACAGAAAAAAGATTATTAATAAAAATATTTAACAATCCTACTACTTTTACTTACAATTTTTTTAAATTTAAAATTGAGATGAAAATTGATTTATTAATTTTCTGTTTGTTTTAAGTAGGAATATTTTACATAATTTAAAAAATTTTGTATGAAGAATTTTTTTTTTTTTTTTTTTTAAGATAATGAAATATAAATGTCCATTTATTGCATTAAATGCAATTTTAAAAGCTGACATTATTTATTTGCCATTCTATTTCCTCAATTGATCTATATTTCATTTTTAAAATATTCCTTTCAAAACTATAAATGTATTTTTGATCAAATAGAAATATTTTAGGTAGCGTCATTATTCCAAATAAATGCTCATTGAATTTTTTTATACATTAATATTAATTAAATTAAGAGTTAACAAAATGACAAAACTAATGAAGATTTTGTATGCAAATTAATCAAATTTAGCCAAAATTATTTTCAAAATTTTTATTCAATTATCATGCTTATAACCATACAATATAATACATTTTATTTGATAAAAAAAAAAAAAAAAATCCACATGTAATTTACAAAACAACGTTAACAATTAATTATACCGATTTAAATATATTTACAGAGATTCAACCACAAATGAGATTCTGTAAAATTTCAGAAATTTCCAATAATGGAGAGGGTGGTTGGCGAATATACCCCATTACCTTCCCATCGAAATGGCTCAACAGAGCTGCACATTTGCAACTATATTTATAATCTTTTAAGATTGAATGCTAATAATACTTATGTTAAAATTATTTATTACAGATTAGATTTCATACCAGGAAAAAAACGTATTTTAAATACATAATGCTGCACAGCATTTTGAAATGAAAATACAGGCATTGCAAGTATAAAAAGAATCTTCATGAAAATTATAAATTACCAATATCTTCCTTTTAAATAAACACATATCAGGCTAATAGTTAACTTTTATAACAAAGGAAAGATGTAACTGCCAATCTACATTTATTTGTGCATTACTTTCTTGATAATCAAAACAAAAATGCATTGAATTTTCTATTTTTTATAAAACAAATAGTTTTTTAATTACATAACAGCTATATGTATTAATTTAATAGAAGTATTATTGTTTCTATATTAATTAAAGAAAGTCTGTAATAGTTGGCATCTCTGTATTAAATAAGATTTTCATGAATATATTAAAAATGTGACAAATAAACAATTCATAATATACATATTTAATTATACATCTAAATATATTGTTATGATGGAAATTGTTAGTTCCTTCAATTTAAAATGAGGCTGTTCATAACATCTATTGTAAATAGGGAAGTAATTAGTTCTTTTTTTACATCCAAAATCATTACAATTTACTAAACTCAACTTTAGCTGCCTGTACATATACTATTTAATTCAAAACAGATACAATCATGAAAATACAAAATTCATAGGTTAAAAACATTCTAACTAAAAAAAATTGCTCCAAATGTTATATCTACAATCTATAAATTCTTTTAGCATAAAAAAATATGCCTTTTTAAAATTAACTAAATGTGATAATTTATTAATGAAATGCACAAGGAATAAAATAAAAATTATTATGATTATTATAATGCTATCATCCTGATATTATATTTATATATCATAAAGCACATAAATAATCAAATTATTCTTTAGCAATTCATTTTTGATGAAATTGTTTTATATAATTTTTTCAGTCATTAAGGCACATAATTGATTATCATAAAAATATTTGTAAGAAATGAATTTTTCCGTCATCAAAATATAATAATAATGATAGTTCAATGTAAAAAATAATGTAATTACAAACTATAACTATTTGAAAGTCTATTATTAATGTTAATAAACATACCCTTCATATCATTCATTTATGTCACAATTTAAATAGCAAATATTAAAAAACAATTTATAATTATATGCATTTGTACTTATCTACATATTTTAAGATAGATTAAAGATGATTCTTGTATTCAAGATCTCAACAGAATGCATATGGAAACTATGAGGAACACTAACTTTTAAATATTTATCACAGCATGCAAAATTTATCCCATTTTAACACTTCTTAATTCTTTTAGTAATTGAGCATTCAACATGTGATGCTAAAACCAAAATTTATGAAATGTTCATATGCATTTATTGTGAATAAGTATGTAACTTTACCTATTCCAAAAATTTGAGTCCAAAAATCCATTTGGTGGTGATATGTAACCTTTTTTAGCAGTTTGCTGTAAGAAAGTCTCCAATCTCTCAATAGGTCCACCAGTACCACCAGGTGTCACCTGTTTGATTTTTGGAAAAAATTCCTTACACAAAATATGTATAATCTTCTTAAATTGCTTGCCATAAACCTTTTGGAGAGAATGACCAGCGACATCTAAGAAGTCAAAGAGTACCGTGGCAGTGATATCAGGCCTTGGCTCAAGGTTAATTATTCGTGCTAGCCATTTCCAACCACAGACTAGACCATGAGGATGTTGCGCTTTCAAACTGGGAGGAAGGGGTGCAGAAATTATAGCAGCATACAATCTTACATATCCACTTATTCTATTCAGAAACTTATGTTTTTCTTCTATGATACCTTCATCATCGACATGGTATCCCAGCATACTGAAAAATAAATTGTTCAATTTATCAATTGTAAATTGATGCTTCATATAAAAAAATCTTATATTAATGAAAAATAATATTTGTTTTTAAATTAGTTTTTGAACAACTTTATTCAATGCCCAGTAAAAATAAATTTTGACCTAGTAAATAATAGCAATTAACAAATTGAAATCTTGTAATTACTAAAGTAGTAAATCAGGAGAAAACAGTTTCCTTCAGAAATAATAATTTAAAGAGTAGTTTAGGTAGAAAATACTATGAAAGTGTTGAGGACTTATTTAAAAGATACACCTCTGGTAGCTCCCTCATAAAAAATGATAGCATAACAATATTAAAAAATGAAACCAACAGAAAGTATACAACACGCAGTAAGGTTAAGATTAATATGAAAACAAACTACCAGACAATTATGATATTTTAGAAATTAACACATGCCAAAAAATTATCAAATTGATTGTGTCAGTTTAGTATAGGAAAAGTATCTTTAATATGGAGTGCGTTAACTTCAGCAGCAATGTGTGATACTACATGCTGATTATAAATTAATGAAATCAGCGGGGAATAAAAGCAATTGTTTTTGCAAAAATACTTTAAAGCATAAAAATTTGTAGTGTTCAAACTTGAAAGCAAATGATTTGAGCGATACGTAAGAACTATTATCTTAGAACATGAATTATTAATTCTGTCTAAACCCATCACAATTGGTAAATCTGGGTCAGTGAAAAGCCACTCCAATTGGTATTGATTTTGTGTCCCACTCCAAAGAATTTTCAAATTACAAATAGCAACAATAGTTTGCTTTCAAGTCAAACTACGAGAGAACAGACAGATTAAAAGCAGCAATACAACTTCCAATACATTCAAACATGCAAATTGGGACTTAAGCCCTCAGATTGATCTAGTCACTTTAACAACAAACAATTTGGTATATTAAGATAATCTTTGATAATACAAATCTTGTGTGGCCCAGCACTATAGTCCTGTAAAAGGAAAATCTTCATCTAATATGCTTCCATAAGCATCGAGGATGTATCTCTATAGATTTGTGCAACCAGTTTCAGGTGGAAAAGCAAGAGTTGTACATCCATCCAAAACTGATATCACCCAACATACACATACTGTGTTGTTCCTTATAATTGGTAAATCTGGATAGGTGTTAGTGTTCAGTTCTTTCTATAACATAAATTGGCATGCTATGAATTTTTTTAAACCCAATGAAACTTACGTATAATACTCAACGTCAGACTGTCCAACTTGTTTAGGAGGGTAAAAAGGAACCAAATAAGGACAGCGTGAATAAAAATGTCCAAGTATCAGGGAACCCACATCAAGCTTCTTACTCCATATACCAAGAATAGCCATTGCAATAGGAAAAGCTGTAGAATGTTGAGCTGAAATTTGTGTGTCACCTTGTTCCTACATAGAAAATGGAATGAAAAAAATAGCATTATTTCAATTAAGTATATAATTACATTATTTCAACATATAGAGGTTTTTGTAAGATCAAATCTACAACATCAAAAAATATAATTTTAAATATAATGTAACTAAATAAGGTTCCTTTTTATGGTTGTGCATGCTACTTTATTAATATATAAAACATATTAGTAATATTTAAAACAAGTAATTAAATTTTTTAAAATTGTGCATAATATTCTTATATTAGAAAAATAACCGACTGATAAAAATTTTCTTTTCATATAATATAAAGATTAGCGTTTATATGTATTATCAATTTAAATATTAATTTTTAATTTAAAAGTTTAGTTATAAAAATTCTTCACCAAATATTTTGTTTTTTAATAGCTTATATCTAAAAATCATTTTTAAAAAAATATTTCTTTACTTTAAACATAATATCACAAAAGCAAACAAAGAAAAAAAAAAAAATGTACTTATGTAAATAATAAAATTACCACAAACTGCTTGGCAATCAAATATGTGCTGAAATTATATATTGCTGAATCACTACTCATGTTTTTCATACTGATTTCTGGCATGTTGCCACTGAGAATGGTCAATAGACGATTTATCTTTATTTTAATTTGTGATCCAGAGTTAGAAGACAAAGAATTGATTGGTACATTAATTGCTTTTTGAAGTTCAAATCTGATTTTCTTTTCTAAAAATAAAATGTATGATAAAAGTTCTATCAAAAAAAATAAAAATTTTTATTTAAAAACATTTTATTATAGATAAAAACTAAAATTAGCTAAAATAAAATAACAATGATGCAAAAGTTAAATTTAAAATATTTTCCTGCAAAAGCTAAGGCAAATCAATTAGAAATTAAATGTAATAAATTACTGCATGGAAAATAGATTTAATTCTCAAATGATTTACAAATATTTATATAAATTTTTACTGATTCTTTTTATCATAAAATATATATAATTGCACAGAATTGGCCTGTCAGTATTCATCCAGCAAAACAAAATATTTAAAATTTTACAATACTAAGATAAATTTGTAAATTTCATTATAACAATAATTGCAAAATATCAAATAACAATTAAAAATAATAGATTCAAAAAGTAAAATATCAGTCTGAAAAAGCTTTTATGTATATAAAAAGGATTAATCATGACATTAATATGAATGTATAACAAAAATTATGCTTCAAATGTTTTATTTATGAATGGAAAATAATATCATCTATTGACTTTTTTATTAAGGTTTTCATAATTAAAAAATAACTAATAAAAATTTTATTGTGATTTTTGGCTATGTATTAGATAAAATAATAAATTCACAGAAAAAAAAAAAATTGGATCTCAAACAGTTATAGATTTATACTTTCCTTCATCAATCCTTCAAAACTTTTAGAACTTGAAAAATTGTCAGAAATTAAGTTTATACTAATAAAATTACTAAAAAGGATTTTTAAAATGCTATATATTTGTTGTTTAATCTTTAAAAAACTGAAATTGTTGAAGCTGAAATTATCCAATAATTTAAATATCATCTTAAATTTAGTTTACTTTAATATGACAAATAAAATTTTCATATATGATATCTAAAACAGTAGTATGTCACACAATAGTAACACTTAATGAAATTCCATGTTGACCACACCATTGTTGTCTTGCATCTATTATTATTTTTAACACCCCAATAAGAAACAATGGATCAAAGTTATATTGCACAAAGAAGTAATTAATAAATACATTGATTAAAAATATAATATATATATATATATATATATAGCAAGCCTAGAACAGAAATCATTAGATATATATTACATATAAAAACAATCACCAACTTATTATGACAGTGGTATATGAACAATAAAATTCATTTTTAGTATAAATTACAGCAGTAAAACATCAATTGCATTATAATTTTACTAATAATTATATTCCACTGACGAAAAGGTTAAGATTTATTGAAGTATTCAATGATTAGAAATGACATATAATATATTCAATATTAAATTAAATAAAAAGAATTTTAAAAATCCGACTGTATTATGTAACAACTGGGAAACATGTTATTAGAAAAGTCAGTCACTTCCAGTTACTGTGAAACACTCTGGTAATTTATATCCGCACTGATGAGGTTTTAATCTCTATTGTTTCCTCTTTGCCATTAAGTAGTCCAGAAAAAAATGGATTGTTTACTACGAAAACAACATACACACTACATAAATCACTAATTCATCATTTTATATTAATTATTTACTTTTCATTATCACATAAATTAATAATGTATTTCATATTATAATGTTCTTCCATATCCCACTAAGTCTAAAGATCTTTTAGCAGAGGATCTAGAGACACAGAATCTGAGATATATCAGAAAAGCAATTGTAGCCCCAGGAAATTAAACTAAATTAGCTAATCAACCAAGACAATTTTGTCTGAGAATATTGGCAAACTAATTAATTTCACACTGAGCATCGACATATGTAACTGCCATGGATGGCTTTGTCTATTATTGTTATCTTCCTACCTGTACTTCTTAATAGAGCAGAATTTTTTTTTCTTCCTAAATTCGTAATCATTTTTATATGTTTCAAGTGATTCAGATAAGCTGAATTTCAATGGCCATGAATCAATTCTTTCTATATTTTTCTGTTGGAAGCATTTTGTTTTGCAATAGAATGTAAATATAGTGGGCTATTTGACCTACTTAGAAAAGTAAATGAGCTAATAACATCTTACTAAAATATACTTTAAAAAATAATGTAGCTTGCAAAATGCATTATCATTATTATTTGAAATTGCTCTAAAAATATTCTTAGGCAATGACAAAGACAAATGCATATTATAACTATTTTTATTTAATTAAAATATAATTTTTGAATGCATCAAACAGTATTATTCAGAAAAACTATAATAGATAAATACACGAAAGACAAAATCCTTACTTTCTTACATCTAGCTAAAAAGTAAATGGATAAAGCCAAACAAGTTCAATAAAAAAAAAAAGTGTATTTTATTTTCTGAAATTTCCTTATTTAAAAATTAATACATAGAGGTGGTTTAAAAAAAAGAAAACATTTTTACCCTGGGATCTTTTTAAAGGGTTCAACAAAATTGCTTTCAATGCATTTCAGATTTTCCATTATATTGAGATGTTCATCAATTGCATCTGGAGCAATAAAGCGAGACAATAATTCTCTTTCCTTATCTAAGGTAAAATGATACACATACATAATTAAACAAGGAAATGAGGATTAGAATTAACTGCCACTTAGTAAAAAGCAACAGCACAATTTCTTAAAATAAAAAAATTATTCAAACAGTTATATTTATAAAAATTATATTATGTAAGTTATCAATCAGACATATTCAGTTCAACAAACATATTCAACCAAAAGCAAAGGAATAATTTTTTAAAAATAATTATTTGCTATTAGAGTGAGAAAAATAGTTGATGAATTGAAAATAAAAAAATTATGAAAAACAACCATCATAATAATGCTGATGATGATATTGTGCTTATTATTGGCGACAATGTTGTGTCAGACTCACTATGGAAGAAGGGTTACTATTATTTCAAAAGATTTATATATTTCTCCCTCCTCTTCAAACCTAACTAAAAGACTTTATGAGCAAAATATCTATCATGTCCCATAGTATCATAAACACAGGAACTTAAGGTTCAGCTTCACATGTTAAATTTTCAAACAAAGTTCATTCAGTTTGGAAACCCTACATGTTATCAGGGGAAAAACAATTTAGTAAATGTATTTTTAAACTAAATTTACAAAACAGCATTAAGAATCACCAAGAAAAGTCAACTTAAAAAAAA
This sequence comes from Caerostris extrusa, assembly GCA_021605095.1. Lineage (NCBI taxonomy): Eukaryota > Metazoa > Arthropoda > Arachnida > Araneae > Araneidae > Caerostris > Caerostris extrusa. The sequence goes on from BPLR01007366.1 coordinate 72,289, forward strand.
AATTAAAGACAATTTTAAATAAATAATAAAACGCAAAATTGATTTTGGAAGAAATAAAAAAAAATCCATTTTCCTGATTTTTACACACAAAATGTAATTTTAAATTCATGGGGAGAAAAAGAAATGTTAAGAATCAAAAATTGGTTTAAAAAATTAAACTTTATGAAATAAAACTAAATATTAAAAGTTTGTTTAATATATATGATTCTACAAAAGTTTTGATTAACACAAATGCTGATATTAATGATATTTTTAACTTATTTTATTAAAAAAATAAATGGCACAACAATAGTCAAAGTCTAAAATATATTTATAAAACATAAAGCACTTTTGAAGCAAACAGAATTTTAAATGATAATAGTATAATTTATTCAATATTTTTATTTCTAATCAAACTATAGTACAATATTAATTAAAAAAAAAATTTAATATATATATATATATATACAAATTATAAAAAAAAATTATGAAAATTCTAAAAAAAGCACATTATCACAAGCAAATAAAAAAAAATACCATTTTTAGATTTATCAGTCACATCCTCAGACATAACTTCTGATTCACTTTCACCTTTGTTTATTTCGGGTGAAATGGTGTCAGAATTACCTTTAAAAACAACCATTATGTCAGAATTTTAACAGGGATCAAGTAAAATTAAAGTGCATAGATATATTGCAATAAACTCTTTATTTAGCAGTTATTTTCTTGAATTTTTTGATTTCATGAGAAATGGTATTAAAAAAATTGAATAAGTCAAAATTTACCTACCTTTCTAAAGAAATCAGTTTTAGTTTTATAAAAATTTTAATCCTTCATTGATTAATTAAAATTAATAATACTGATTAAAGAATATCATTTAAAAATTAATTATTATCAAATAAACTTTATACATAATTTACATATCACTTCAAAATTTCCCCTCAATTAGATGCATTAAAACATTTTTGAGGTAGAATATTGATTGGAAATTATCAACATTGCATCAAGAATTATAATTAAATGTGATAACAAATGTTATGTGATTTATAAATGTTATCATTAGTAATTAATTAATTTATTCAATGTACTTTTTCTTAATGAAAGGCAGTTAAAAAGTAAAACTATTTTGTAAGAAAATATTAAATATATATATATTTAAAGAATGAAGTTCATATTTTAGAAATTTTTTTATACAGTCTAATACAGAAAGAATATTTATCTACAGAATAAATATTGAGTGAGCATAATTTCTCATAGTTAAAAAATTAAAACTTTCAAAATTAAACATTTTTTTCTTTGCCATTATATTATTAAATAAAAATTATGAAAAATAATTAAATTCTTTACAGAAAAACTGCAATAAAATATAACTGAGAATGAAATTTGTTTCCACCATTTAAATTTCATTGTAATTCTAACAATACTTTTATTCATAATTTGAATTTTGTAATATAAAATTGATTTCCCCACTTCCCCCTCCCAAAATGACTCATTGTAGTGAGATTATATAATATGCAGTGATGCAGTGATAATATGCAGTGATGATTGCAAAATTAATTTTAATTTTGCAATCATCACTGATATTTTTAACAAAATTTAGTAAAATAAAATTTTTTGTGTAATTTACTAAACACAAACCTAGCAAGTCATTTTTACTATGGAATTATAAATCTTAAAAACATTTTCTCTTAGCAGCTTATCACAGTTAAAAATTTTGCAGTCAAAACAAAAACATATATCTGAGAAAAATAGAAAACAATCTGCCATATTAAAAATTTAAAGAGATCTAATTTGAAACCAACAATGAACACACCAAACAGTATAAGAAAGAAAAAAAAAAAAAAAAAAAATACACAAACCTTGTTCTTTTAATGGTGAACTAGACTCAACAATATCAGCACTAGGACTTTTTTCATGACTTTTCAAAGCTTTAAACTTGGCATTTTCTAAAAATAAAATTTAATATTTAAAAACATAAAAACACTATCAAGAATATTTTTTTGCTATAAAATAGAAGAACATACCAATATCATTAACAATTTCTTGATATACATCAAGTACTTCTTTTACACAGAGATTAGCATTCAAAATATCGTCAATTGTGACATCCTTATGCTCTGCTTGTTCAACATAGCCTGCAATTTTTTTAAGCACTTTTGTCATTTTATCAACTTGTTCTTTTTGCGAGGATTGCAAATGATCAGAATATTCAAAAGAAGCCAGTTTCTTAATTGATTTTGTAAAATTTTCTTGAGCTTCTTCATGGCATTTATTCAATAAAGCTTTCATTTCTGCTTTTTTTTTCTTGTTCTCTAAAAAATTAATATATCTTACAAAATGAAAATAATTCATGAGTAACATACATATTAGCATATAATAAAACTGTTCATGATTCAAATTAGCTCTATCAATATTTTAATACATTCATATTTTTTTCCTTTATACAAAAATTACAAATTAAGTAATGATTTCAAAAATTTGCAATCAAAATTTCGTAATTAATACAACTTTTCAACAACTTCTATTACCATTAGAAAGCAATAGGCATAAAACAATTATTAGATGTTGAATAATATATATATATATTGTTTATTTTTTAGGTAAAAAAAAAAATTTAATGTAAACTTTTTCTTTTGAATTAATGATAATTTTTTTCTGCATATTCATAATTAAAAAATATATAAATGGAATTCAAGGTCATGTAGAAGTGATACTGTTAAGAAAATGCTGAATCATCGCCAAAACATATTTATCAAACAACAAATTTTAATTTAAACTAATAACACAAACACCATAAAATAAAATTTACTTCTTTTGCGAAATAGAAAATGTTATACAAATAACCCAATAAAATAAATAATTTAATAAAATACAATATGCAACATATGATAACCAGAATTCAACATTTCAATAATTCATTAAACAATTGCAATAGTAACTTTTACTTCAAAAATATTAAAGGAAGAAAAAAAAAAAAAACCAAAAATCTTCCAGTTACTTAATATTTTTGATATAGATATGAAAAGTTTTTTATAATTTCAGATTATTTCTATATATAACTGTTATATCCTATATTAACACATATAGAGTCAACACTTTTCATTTTAATGCTCTAATAACTAACTTTCCAGACATTTTAATAATTTTAATCCCATCAACACAACAAAAGAAATAATTACATTTTTTTCTTTCTTCTTCTGCTTTTTTAAGACGCATCTCAGCTTCCTGCACTTTTTCACTTAATATCTATACAAATGTTTGAGAAAGTTACAATATATCAATTCAATCTACTTCCTTCATAATTTAAAGTACAGTGAACATCAGATAGGAATCTGTAGTTTTGAAAAGTGGATATACACATTATATATTTATTATGTACTTAAATTCAATTTTTATTAAAATTAATCAATAACTATATGTTTTAATTATACTTTTTAATACATTTCATCAACTTAACTCATTTTTAAATTTTAAGATAAGAACAATAATAGTAATAAATTTCTGTACTTCAATAAAGTTCTATAGATGATTGTGGGCACCCCTGAAATTTTAACTATATTTTAAATTTTATGAAAATGTACTGAAACAAATTAGGCAGAACCACAGGAGTATATAATTTGTTGAGGAATTCAAGTTGAAGCATATACCATATTTATGTTGTTCATTTAATATAGAACTATATTAAATTTCACATAAATATCTATATATTAAAGTAGTATTAACTACAGGTACAAAATAAGCATGCTCTGTCTGAAAATATTACATGATCAGTTACATATCTTGTATTTATTCACGGCATACAGATTTCATTTAAACTTTGTACGCATAATTATTTCAACATGATCAAGCAGCAAGCATTTTTGGAATGGGTAGCATCAAATTTTTAGAACTTTCTAAGCTTCAGGGCTTAATTATCACTAAGCAGTTCTATGATAGTGATACTTGATGCTAAAACAATATGAAATTAAAAAGTTTAAATATTTATACTAAGGATGAGTACAATAAATACATAGACTGGAAAATCTTTCCATTGTGCTCATCAAGGAGGTGAACATACATCCTTTTTTAAATACCTTGAAGTGCTCATTCCAAATTACAGTACTACCATCTTGATTGAAGCATTGTAGCTGATGTTGTCTGATTCTCAAATGGATATAACATTATTATTATATACTAGCAATCATTTAAGGTTATAAATATACTTTGCATTCCTTTTATTTCTAATCTAATTTTACTAATTTTTGCACTTTATTTTTCAAATCTAAATAATATATTTCCTACAAAATCAACAATTAAAGTAGACTTAATCATTTTAATATTTAATTTTTGAAAATATCCACTTAAAAATTATAACGATATTAATACAAAGTACTAAATAAACCTGTGAATTTTATTTAAATATGAAACAAATTATTTATCAAAAGTATGATGAAACAAACTAAAGTTTACAGTTTACTTTTCATGTAAGTTTTTACAAAAAAAAAAAAAAAAAAAAAAAAAAAAAAAAAAAAAAGTATTTAGTTTTCTATAAATATTTTCTTAATACCTTGACATGTGATCTAGAGCGTTCTTGTAGAGCTTGTTGCTTTTTTTCCGGCTTCTTCCAGTCTATAAATATGTTCAAATATAAATTAACTATATAACAAACAATAAATAAAGAAAAAAAAGAACAGTTTGCTTTAAAAATTTTTTAATTAACAGAATTTTGTAATTTTATATTTTTAAATACAAGTTAAACTATTTTAAAAGAAATTAGTCAATTCTTCCATTAATATTGTGCTTTGAAAAGTCAAAAAACTGTATATGCATAAAAGATCCTATCTTTAAATGCACATTTTTAAAAACTAATTTGTAATTAATTTCTAATATAATAAATAGTAATTTTAAAGCCTCAAAAATCTATGATTCAAAAGAAAGGCACCACTGATAGTGAATGCTTGGTTTTAAAAAGAGAAAAAAAGTAAGAAAAATGATAGTAGAAAATCCAAATGGAACATATTTTTTATTTTACAAATTATAATGAATAGTGTAAAATTTTAAAAAACAAATAGATCATAAAACAGATAGATAAAAATCAAAATTTATAGTGATTTGTAAAATTTACTAGCAAGATAATGCAATTAGATATATATAAAAAAGCCATTCATTATATAAAGAACTAGCAATTTACAATTTGGATATCTTAGAAGAAACAACAAGCAATACATAAGGAAAGGCATAGTTAATCAAATTTTTGCTTGATTTCTTAAAATAGGAAATACTAATCTGTTGATCAAAATTGAAAGCATTGCCAAGTATTTTACATAAAGTGGTTTGAAATTCTTGATTGCATTGATGAAAAATGTTTCTTTAAAAATCCAGAAGATAGATACATATAAATAATATTTTTAAAAAACATTTCAACAGATTTATATATATAAACTTAATCGTTAAATGACACAATATGTATAAAATTTGAGGTTATCCACTCAAAAAGCTGTATTAGAGCTACAATGAAGAGAATAACAAGCACCTCAATTATGTATATTTTTACATCACAGACAATGCTTACAGGTTTAATTTAAAAATAGGGCAAGGATGGCAGATTTAAAAAAAAAAATTATCATAAGCACCATATTTCTTGTATGACACAGACATGTTACAAAGAGCATAGCAAGTACTGTGATATAGATTTCATATCCTAAGAACCCCTATAAATGCATGCATAAAATTACTGTAGATAAAATCTTAAAATATTTTTAAATATTATCTTACAAATATTTTTAAAAAAAATGCATGTATCTAACTTAAATTTTTTTTAAATATATTAAAACATATTAAGAGTTTTGTATAGTTATTTTAACTATATATAATTGTATTACAGAATTGAAAATGAATATATTAATATATAATGATTTAGCTGCTGATGCTCAAAATTTTTATATTAAATGCTTTTTAACCATAAACAGCTTATTTTTATTTATTAACTTATTACATTTCTTTCTCAGCTTTATCTAATTCTGCTGCTCTTCTTTTAGCATCTAACTCATTCTTCCTCTTTATCAATAAATATTCTTGATGAGATAACTGTTGAAGTTCATTAGAATAGTCATCAAATTCCTTCCTCTTGCTATTAAATGTGTCCTGAAATACAAATGAATAATTAATTCAATACTTTATGTACAAAAAAATTTCCAAGTAAAATATGAAATACAGAATTTAGACACGGTGTTTGAGAATTACTAGACATGTTACACAAATATATAAATCTTAATGCGATATCCTTAGATTGCTTCTAATGTATCCAAACAATATTCATTTTTATGCTGTGCATTGGGTAAGCATGTAATTTTATTATTTATTAATTTCAAAATTATGAAAACTTCTAATCAGAAATTAATAGATTTGAGGGAAGTTGGTTAACACAGAAATATATCTATTGAGAAAATCATGACATATTTTTTACTTATTGAATTATATAATTTTTGTTTAGAATATTTATTAAAATACAATATTTCTAGTCAAAAATGAAGAATAGTGGTTTTTAGAAAAATTATTTAGTTATCTAATTTTGAAATTGTTTTGATTCCAGCTTTCAAAGAAAAATGCATGCACAATCATGATCTGTACATTAAAAAAATATTTCATTTAATTTACTTTTATTTATTATACATTTTATTCTAATTATTATTTATTAATTTATTTTATATATATCTTTTTTTTTTTTAAATTATATAATTTTTGTTTAGAATATTTATTAAAAGCACAAAACATTTCTAAAGTGTTTTAAATTTTAACAAAATGGTTTTAAAATTTTTAAAAACATACTTGTGAATCTGCAATAAATAATTTTTATATCTTTTTTATATTCTAAATTGTAAAATCAAAAAAGAAAATTACGATCACTAAAACATTTATACTTTAAAAAAAATGTACTTATGAGGTAAAAATTTTAAGTTCTTACTACTGGTAAATATATGCAAAAGCAAACGTAAAAAAAAACCTACTTCCATGAATTGCAATGTAGCTTCTTCGTACTCCAAAATTGGTCGTTCAGTTTCATATTGTTTTTCATAAAAGTAAATATCACTATTAATATTTTCAGATTCTTTTTTTGGCTTGTTTTCTTTTGGTGATGAATCAGGAATGTCTTTTTTCTCATCATTATCATGTGATTTGTTTCCATCTTGATTTTCAGATAAAATTAAGTCAAGAATTTTTGCAGACAGCCCTAAAGTTAAATTGCTAGTTTTTTTTGAGATTTCATCTAACACCTCCTAAAAAAATAGTAAAAAAGACAATGAATATTTATCAAACTAAATACTTTAAAGAATATTATATGCTAATTGATTATACAAATTGTTGCATTACATAAATTGACAAGTATACTGAAATTAATATACTCTTTGAAAGAATTCTCAATTCAGATAATGACATACTCGTATATTTGAGGTAGTTTGAAGAAACGTATTTGGAAGGATTTAAAAGATATAGATTTATTTTTCAGAAAATATAATTTGCTAAGTAATACACAAAAACCATTACTGTCACTACTACAAAAAACACTGCAAAGTAATGACAAAAACACAGTTAGAAAAATTAATATTGTACAATGACAGTTGAAACAAATTGTAACAAACAACTCTAATGTAAGAAAATGTATATGATATGAGCCTACCTTACTGTTTAAACCTGCCTTGCTGTTTTAAAAAAGTATCTAATATTCTGTTATTTTTGTGATTCTGATCTCTTTTTCATTATGAATTAAATAAAAATCAACATGTTTTACATATTTATGAGTTTTTAGGCTGCACTGAAATTAAAACTGTTAGTTACGAATTTATACTGAATGAAAATGCAAGCAGAGCTGCATTGCGACCTGGAAGCTGAGGTCAACAAGCAAATGAATCCACATGGGGGAAAAAAAAAATAAATGGATTGATCTGTACCAGATTATAAAAAATGCCAAACCATCAAATAAGGGACTATAAGAGTCTACTATATGTAATCAACCTACTTAAATCCTTCACAAAATATTGCTTATAATTTCCCCAAAAAATGGGAGAGATTTATAGGGCTTTTTTTTTTATATATTATAAATGCAGTTGATTCTCTGTAAACATAACTTTTCCTGATAAAACATGATATGGATAGTTTATGGTTGTTTGAGCACATAAAATATATGTATACAAGGATATATGCATACATTCATTTTATGTTCCCAATAGAATACTGATAATTGTATTCATTAGTATATGTTTATGTGTACATATACTTGTTAAAATATATAATTTGCAATAAGATTTTTATTTTAATTATAAGAACCTATAATTACTACATAGAAAACTAGTTTTGGAGAAAAAGTGTTTTTTAACTTTGATATATCTTTCTAATTACATATTGCCTTCAATTTGATTGATTATTTTGATTAATAAGTAACTGAAGTATTTCATAGGGTAGGTGAATTTTTTTCTAAATATATTCATTGATTTTGATCAATTCACAAAACTCTGTAGATATCAAAACAGAGGTTTTTACTTTATTTAATTTTTGTTAGAGACAGTTAATTTGCAAATACCTTTTTGCTTCTGTCCACTTCGAAGAACTCATGCACTTTATTCAGTTTAGAGGTGCATATAGTGGCACTATCATAATTTCTAATAAAAAAATTTTTTTCTATTTGAAATTAATTAATATATACTTTTAAATTTATTAATTTATATATTTTTCTTTATTATTAACTAATTAATATAATTTATCAATTTCACTCATTTTTAAGAAGTATACAACAACATGGAAATAATTTTCAAAATGCATGTTTACTGTCTACATACAGTTCCTCACAAAGTTTTTGCATCAATATCCCATGTATACAAGTTAATTAGATAAAAAATTATTGAAAAAAAAATGTGAAAATCAATTGCTTTGAAACAATTGTGTATGAACACATTTATTTTATTTTAATTCTGAGCTTTAAAAACATTTTTCAGCAATTCTGATAACAAAACTTCTAATAAATTAGGCTACTAACTTGCGCCATTTTCATACATATTTTAGTTGCTACTTAGTGAAAATAATATGCCTTTTCCTTCATTTTAATGATTTCTTTATAATTGTAAAGGAATCATAATTAAACATTAGGATAACAAATATGTTTGTTATCCTGATATATTTAGTCTGAAGACAGAAATTTTTATTGGCAAATGAAAATTTGTTGATTAAAACATCATTATATTTGTTGAGTCATCAAAAATTTTTTACTTGCCTACTCCAGCAGATTACATGAATCTCATATCATAACTCCTCTATATCCATTTTAATGTAAATTCTTTTTGAAATTTCTTATTTTTTTTTTTTTCTTATATCACTATGCAACCACTAGCCCTAAATTTATTATATTTGCTTTCATTAGCAAATACAACATTATAGAAACATTTTTTTCATATTTGTGGCAGAGGAAATTCAAAGTTTTTGACTCCTTACACTAATGAAGAATTTCTTCATTATTCTGCCATGACACATGGCTCATTGAATAACTGCTTTTGAATTTTGATGGCCAGCTATCATGAAAGGAGAGCAGATCATTAGAATAAAAGTAAAAATAAGTATTACTAAATAAGGGTCATGAACTACCCATAACCAGTTTTTAACAATTATGTTCCATAACTTTCTAGCAATTATGCTCTCGTTTTGTAATCAAACATCTTCGATCTGCATTTACTTTTTTGAATAATGTAATTTGTTTCTATCTGTAAGATAGCCATGTTGGCATCACTGATCTTGATTTACTGGTTCTTTTTTTTATAATTTTTAAAAAAATTATTAAAAAAAACCATAAAAAAATAAATTATAGAAAAATAAAGTATGTCACAAAAGGCTACTTAAACTAACTGTTTGGTTTTTTTTTTTTTTTTTTTTTAATAATATATCGTTTTTCTAATTAAAAGTTAATAATTAAATTGTGCATTTTTAATGAAGTGTGGTATCTAAGGTCTTTAAGTTATATAAGTTGATCTAGTTATGGAAATATTGTAATTATACAAATAACTATTATATCCGGGGACAACCCAAGTTGGTTGTGCACAATACTCTACAGAGGAGCAAAGTCATATAAGTCAAAAGCTGATACTCTGATTTATTTATAATGCATTCATATACCTACCATATATCACTTTAAAAGATATTAAATTAGCCACAGGTCCTACATTTTTTTGGTATACTTATTGCTTAAAATTCTTTGCACAATTAATTCATTGCAAAGAGGATTTTTTTGGTGGAAATTCTGGATGATTAGCTATCATGAAAGGAGAGCAGAACATTAGAATAAGTACAACTAGATAAGGGTTATGAATTGCCTGTAAAAAGTTTGTGAAAATTTATTAAAAATGTATTTTAATTGAGATATTAAATATTTTCCAGTAAATTTACCTTTTTTTTTATATTTTTTCCAGTACACCAACAAGGAAACAAGATTTCATTCACAGTTAAAAATATGTTATCTATTTTCTTTAAGTATACAGGTTCATCAACTTTTTCATTTAATATTTTATGTTTTTAATTATACTATTTGTCTTGTTATATTTCCTTGTGGTAAATAATTATTCCACTCAAATAAAAATGAGCCATTGGAAACACCATTATTTTTCATTTCTCTTTTAAATTGAGTTTCATGCTTTGATAAAAATGTTTTGTTTCAGAATATGAGAAAATATGTGCATGAGAAAATGTGTGTTACATTAAAAACATGTTATATGCACATGAAAAAATCTTTATAAATAACAAAAGTTAGAACTATATTGTTTCTCTCAAAAAATTTAAATTGTAGATACAAAATATGTTACTAATAAAAACATCAGAAAATAATTTTTTAAGTTATGAGGAAAAATTTTAACTATTTTTCTTTTAAAACTCCGAAAGTACAAAGAAATAATTATTAACAACATTATAAGTTACTAATAGGACAGGAGATAAAAATTGTTTTAAATTCTAGAAAGAAAGTATGGAGAAATAAATATATTAGAAAAAGTTAATACTTTTAAATGAAATACATTAATTACTTCTTTAAAAATAGTTCAGCATTTTATTTGGTTTTAGTAAAAAATATGCATCAGATACAAAAACTTTTAGTGTAGAATTTTCTGTGGAAATTTTTTACATAACTTTTCTTACATTCATATTCATTTTACAAAAAATTAAAGAATATGATAAAATGGAAAGTTATTGATTTTCTATTTTATTCATTTAAAATTTCATTCTTAACTAAATATATATAATTGAATTGTTTGTTTCTTTTTTTGAAGACGTTGAAACGTAAATTTAATTGACAAATTAAGTTCCACAATCAGCAAATTTTAAAGAAAGGAAATTACTAACAGTCAATAAAAATTCAGTGGTTTATCAATCAGCAAGAAGCATAAATAATAAATAAATTAAATTATTAAAAATAAATTTCTATTTACTTTAAATTCAAAAACAAACAGGTGCAGCTACATGGAAATTAAGTGATAATATTTTTCCCAGTCTTTACATTTAAGGTTATTATTCTAAATCAAAAGGTAGTAATACAAAACAAAATTAAAAATAGAATAATATGAAAGCTGGGAAGCTAACTACATTCACATTAAATAGTTCAATAATGTTGAATCATTTGAAATACTTAATTATTCCTTCTCTTTTCTAGGAATTATAATAAGAATTACACATATATAAAAACTTTTGTGAGGAATTAAAATGGATCCTCTAAAATATTTTTATGGTACTTAAATCCTTTTACATGTTAGGAAAAGTTTATATTTATTTAAATTTCATTACAGAATGAAGAATATAAGAAGCCAATTCAAAAAACTTACTTTAGTACGACCTTCTTGTGCCCAATACTTGTCATATTTTATTCTACCTTTAGAAGTATTTCGGAGAGCAAGTCCGACATCCATAACATATATTTGTTGTTATTTCCTCCTGACGTAGTTTTATGAAAAATAAATTCCTTTAATGAAAGTGTAAACCGATTTAAAAATAGTGCACTAAATACTGTACTTGGCTTAGCTTGACTTGACTTGACTTGGTGCTTTGAGATGTACGCCCGACGACGCTGCTTTATCTCAATTTATCCAAATGTTTTTTTTTTTTTTTTTTTTTTTTTTTTTTTTTTTTTTTTTTGCAGAAGTGAAAATGAAACCCCATTAAAAAAACCCTCTAAAATTCGAAATTCAGAAGTTGCCTATAAAGGCTTTAAAAAAAACATTGCCTGCACATTCTAACATCCAAAAGAAAAATAAAAAGGGTAAATTTGAACACGAAAGAAATAGACAAAACTACCTATTGAATCGATTACAACATTTTAACACTTAAACGATGATTAGAACACATGAAGCACTACTAGTACTTGACACAAAATTTAAAAGAAATAATAATCCCAGAAAAATATATGGGGCACCCCATAGCTTACAGGGTTACGAGATTTTTCGTAGAAATTATAGTATCACTGTTGTCTTATAATAAGCGTCCTCTGAGATATCAACTAACCACGAGTAAGGTAGAACTCTATATCCAAAAGCACTTTGAAGTTTGTTTCGTACTGCTACATATTTTATGCATTGAAACAAAATGTGTTTAACTGTTTCGGAGTTTTTGCAGATCGAGCATAATGGAGATGAAGTCAGGCCAGGTTATGGAGTTTTGCATTGCTATGATATATTTTTGTGCAGAAATCTGGAAATAAGAATATCTTCTTTTCGATTATTAGGAAAAAGTCTGTTGTGAGGAGGTTTAATACTATTCACATGACTGAATTCTTTTGCTTCCCATCCATTGCTATGTTACTTTTAGCCGTGCTTTCTTTTTTTTTTTTTTTGTTGGAAATCTTGCGGTGATATCCAATGAAACAGTATTGTATCTGCCGCGCTATTTCGTTTTCTATAATACCAGCATGTCCTGGAAACCAGAGAAATTTGATGTATAAAATGCTATTGCAAAGATCTTGCAGTTTATTGCGAAGAAATTGGATGATATGATTGGAACGGATATTACAATTCTGTAATACCAGAAGTACTGATAGACTGCCTGTGAGGATTATATATTTATGAGATATGCTGAAAGGGTTAAAAGGAGTGCAAGAGCCTTTCCTGTGAAAATACTATTGTAATTTGAAATCTGTCCTGATTCTTGCGAAAAGGGTAAGAGATACAAGAGTGAGGAAGGGGTGAGGTTTCGAAGGAGTCACAAGAGTGATAAAGACTCATTGGGACTCTTACGAAATTCAGCTCGAGTAATAAATGGGAAATAAAGAACTGCTTTAATCCTTCAAAAGACAGATTACAACTAATTTGTAAATTATTATTGAAAAATAAAATTATTTAACAATTTGAATATTTAACAAGATAATAAATAAAAAGGGGCAAATAAAAGTTAGTTGTAGTCAAAAATTCAAAATCTTTTAGAAAATAAAAAATATATATATGCATGGTAGTGAATAATTTACAGATGTAAAATGTTAAAAAATTTTGAAATTAATTTAAATTTAATACATTTATTTGAAATAATTATTATAGAAGTATTTAGTAGTATATGTTCACAAACAAATAATTTATCCTATTTGTTCCTATAAAAAGAACAATAGATGGCGCCACGACAAAGTGTTGAATCATTTAAAAAATATACTAGCTCTATAACAAATATGGCCGTAAACAGTAAATCCTATCGCCAGCAGAAACGTCATAAAAGCAGATTTTTAAGCAATTGGTTAATTCTTCCTCTTCTAACAACGACGTCTGAAGACAGGCTATTTGTAAATCAAAATAAAGGAAATATCTCATTTTGGAGCAGAAATGCGAAATTTGCCCTTTTTATAGCAAAGGATGAATTTCAGCGCAGATTTTCCACCTCTGCAATTGGCCATCAGGCCGCATACAACAGAAATGTGACCAGGAAAAGCTGAATTTAACTGAACAAAAAAAATATTTCATCCAATTTAATCACACCAAACATTCAGTCCCCAAATCGAGAATCCATTTTCAGTAAATTTTGCATTGGATGCTTTAAAAACAAATTTAAGTCTTGTTTTTTTAAAATCCTTTAAAAGCTGACATGGAAACTCTTGCCCTAGAACTTCAAATGAAAATCGTTGACTTACAGTGTAGAAATATTTTTAAAAGAAAAATATTTTAACTCATCATTGCTGGAATTTTACAATTCTTCCACTTAGACAATTTAATATCATTTGCATAAATTTGTGAGTGGCTTTTTTTCTGATTTTAGAACTACTTATCTATGTGAAAAAAAGCATTCTCCAAAATGAAATTTACAAAAAATAATTACAGACCCAAGTAAACTGATGAGCATTTGCAGTCACTGCAGATTATTTCTTCTAGGAAACTTGTTCCACGATTGCAAACAATTTCTTGGAATGCTACATCTACATAAATCTTAACTATGTTTAATTTGTAACACTGTAAATTAAGCTTAAGGTATTGTAAGTTTTTCAGACAAATCTCATATCATGAATTATAGTTAAAATTTTCAATTTATTTATATCAGTTAGTTTTAAACTGATATAAATAAATGTATATTTATTATATTAGTTATACATTTATTTATATCAGTTATTGTTTTTATGTAAAAATCCATTAAGAAATACATCTACTTACTTTACATTGTAAAATTTACAATGTAATCAAAATAAACTTAATGAGCTGTAGTTTGGAGAACCTGAATGAAATGATTATATTATCATATACCGACACTTTTTTTTTTTTTAAGTTTGGTAATTTTGTTACAAAAATTTGTGGGTATACTATTTTTTCACACATTGAAATGATTCCACTGAAAATCTCGAGTTCTGCAATGGAAAAATTTTGAGTTAAGTTTTTAACCATGTTAGCCAATTTTGTTAAACAACTGCATTGTATCATAAATTAGTTAGAAATGGCTCATAAGATCTAACAATAATTACAAAAAATAATTGTCTCTTAATTTTTTGGGGGAGGGGTGGACCATATCAATTGAGAAAAAAAAAGACTCTTACAGTTTTGTTTAAATTGCCTATAAACGATTTTAGAATATAATCCTCTATACAGTGAAACTTAAGATGATTAATTCATGCAAATAACATACAGCATTTTCATTTCTTAATATTATTCATTAACATATTAATTACCTTATGATTGTGAAAATTTATATTGCATGAAATGAAAGTTAAAAATTTGATGTTTTATTTCCTTTATATGGGTATGTAAAATATGCCTCAAACAGTATGAACAGGTGGAAAAAGAAGAGACAAAGCAAACATTTGAAAAATGCCCAAAGTTTTATTCTGGAATACAAATGCAAAAAGTTTGATTTACACAGAAATACAATTACTAGTACAAAATTGCCATATATAACTTGCAACAAACATTTTATCAAATCTATTGGAATTCATACCTAGCCCAGTATAAAATTTTTATCATAGATATTGCATTTCAATTGCAACAATTCTTACAAAGCTCTAGCTAAAATCAACATTCATCTGTACATACAAATTGATATTTTCATTAGTTATAATTCAGTAGAAAAGCAGTAAACATGAATAAAATTCTAAAATACAGGCAAAATCAGCATGTAAAATTTTGATCAGCATACATTACAATAATAAAATTTTAAGTTTTATTGCTATCTGTATTCACATGAGCAGGTTAATAATTAAACAACGAATTGTTGATACATTTGTAGATTTCAAAATTTAAAAGAAATATTTAAGTATTTTTAATAAAAATTTGTATTCCATAATTTCCACAGAATAGACAATCTTTTTATACAAGTAACATTTGTTATTTCTTTTCAAATATTGTAAGGAAAACAAACTCACACTAATACGAAACAACACACCACCCAACTAATATTAAATATTAGTAAAAAAAAAAAAAAAAAACATTAATAACGCTTTTAATGTTTAAAAATTACTTATTTTCGTGAAAGAAAAATTAAATAAAGAAATATCATGAAGCAATTAACAAGTATACCATTTTTTCAATTTCTGGATCAAAAACAATCTATAATCCATCTAAATATTCTATGTGAATAATGTTTTAATACATAAAGCAAAATGCTATTATAATCACTTGATGCTACAATATTATATTCACACCAGTCGGTAGTTTCCTGCAGTCGTTTAGTATATTTTAGTTCTTATTTGTAAAATAAAATATTCATATTATGATCTGAAATGCATATTTAGTGATAATTCTTTCATACAGAAAAAAAATACAGATTACCCTACTTACTGCTTCATTTTAATTGATGAGCTGCAGCACTTCTAGTGTAGATGAACTAATTTATTATAATACTTATAAATTTTAGAAAATTTGTAGCTATAGTAAATGCAACCATTTATTTTAATTTTCCAATACAATTTAATTGTATAAATTTTGAAATTAACATTAATATTTTTTAACTTAACTTAGATGTATAAAAATACATTTTAAATGCACATAGTTTATTTTATATACTGATATTTGCTCCTCTTCTAAAATTACCATACTATGTCAATTCTAAATAAACCTATAGTCAAGGAACAACTAAATATTTAAAATTTATCAAACTAATAAAAACCCTGATTTCAAAATGTTTTAAAAACTATCTTTAACAAAAAGACTGGAAAAAATATTCATTTCAAAACATTTCTAATTTTTCAGTTAAATAATTCACCAAAGCATGCACAACAAAATAGAGTAATAGAGATATAAAATTTATTGGAATTTTCATTTAGAACTACTGATAAGAATAAATTTGATACATTTTCATTTAGAAAAGAACAATATTTAAAATTTGTGAGCTATATATAAGTAAGAACCATCATATATCAAAAATCAAAAAAGAATAGCAGATCATAATTAAAATTACTGCTAGCATTCATAAATTCAATAGAATTTTTTAAAAGATTGATTACAGTAGTAGAAATTATCATTCAGAAATAGGTGTACAACAAATTTATATTAACTATTTTAAATTCCATTTTTATATACATTTTATATTTTAATTGTAAAAAAAATTATATAAATTTGAATTAGAGATAAACGGAAATTTTAAAAACACCTCTCATATGCATGATTTAACTACACTAATAAACATAAGAAGTGCAAAACAAAATTAAAAAATTTTAACACAATTAGAAATCAAACCATGATTAACAACTTACATTGACAACAATTTAAATGACACTATTCAGCACACAATAATTGTTTAATAATGTAAAGGATAATATTTTAATAATTTTCAGCTTTGTTATTATTTAAACACTAAATTTAATAAGTAGGTTTTCATGCAAATGCCAGTTTCAAATATGTCAAAAATTAAAATTAGGTATTATGAATCAAGAAGAAAATTGCAATGCATAATCTAAAAAAACATTCTAAATATGTAACAGAGATGAAATAAATTTAAATAAAATTTTTAACTTTGAGAAAATTCATATTTCAAGCTTAGAAAAAACCCTGCTGAAGACTGCGTTGTGAATCAAATTGTTTTTTAAAAATTAATATTACATTTTTCTTTTGAATGTTCTTATGAAATTAATTAAATAAATTCATTCTGAATTCTATGTAAGGGATACTTATTTTTAATACATTTTTAAAATGAATAGCATTAAGCTTTATCATATTTAGAAACAATCAATAATTTTACATTAATAATTTTTAAATGATCAGAATTTTTAAAGTACAATAGTCCTTTATTATGCTGTGCATGTTGAAAGAACGGAGATAAAATATTACTTTATATTTTCATTTTTTAACAAAACAACTTAGTAACATCTAATTACTACTACCTATAATGAGCCATGTTTAATATAAGTTTTTTTACAAATGGACAACAGTTTTTATGAACAAAATTAAAAAAAAAAAACTCTGATTGGAATGAAATACATATGTAGTGCACATTAAATTTATGAATAAATATCACAGGATTATATATTATGTATAAATTTTTGCCTCTAGAAATATTTGATTTAAAAAATAGATAAAATAATTTTATCTTTTTGCAAATATTAGCAAGTTAATAAATTTATTATTAATAATAATAAAACATTACTTATTTAAACAAGTATTAAACAAAAAAATTTAAAGTAAAAATGAAATTTCTTACAGCATAACAACAAACATGGAGAACAAAATATGTAATATATGCCAAATATAGATCAGGAGATTAAATTTAAACTTAACAATACATAACAGGTGAGAATTCTACAGTAATTATGTTAAAAAATGGATTTTTTTTAAATGTCTATAATTTTACATGAATAAATTATCTCCTTTTATATAATGAAGCTCACAAATTACACAAAAAGAGAAGACAATTTTTACAATAGACAGGCAAATTTGTATTTTCTTACTCAGCAATATATGTACCAATAAAACATAGTATTTTTACAACAAAACTTAATATAGGGAAGACCTCACTAAAATAACATTTCCTTTCCAAAGTTTTGTTTTGAAGAAAATAAAATTGAGCTTTTTTATTTAATAAATTTTGAAACTTAAAGGAATGCTTGTACAAATTTGTACCAAAAGTACAGCATAGAATTAAAAGTAATAAAGAAAGCTCAAAAGATAAGAATATCCTATTAAAAATAATTATGCTGCCCTCATTTACAATGGTTTTAGATAAGATGACTGAAAATATATAATACTTTTAATCAATTACTATTTAAAAAGAACATAAATTTTAAATTACTAAAGGTAGTTTTTTTTTTTAAATACTTGTAACAATTTGCATTTTGTAATTATTTGCTTTGCTTAACATAGTATCTCAAATGAAACAAACATGCCATACTGATGAGAATGCAGTACTTTCTTTTCATATATAAAAATATTAAGATTTTCGATGTTCTAACAAACTTTACCTTGTTTCATAACTAATAGCAATTGTAAACTTCCGATTTAAGAAAGCTTAAATCAATGAACATAAAATGTATA